>RJWJ010009922.1:0-48600 GCA_004363605.1 Indri indri | reverse complement strand
TCGAAAGCTTACGTGCAGTGTTGCGGAAAAATGGGAGGGACAGAGATCTATAAAAGGATCATCAAATATAAGCAGAAAAAAGAGGAAGATGAGAGTCTGTTCCAAGGATGACCACACATATCAAAAAAATCTATAAAGGTGATCCGTTCAACTACTGACGGTTTGGAAAACATGGGAGACATAGATAATCGCCACTTAAATAAATGAAAACTTATAACCATGACAAACATTGTTTTTAAAAAAAAAAAAAAAAAGAGGCAGGCTGTGCTACAAAAGCCTAAATTCAGGGGATCTGACCAGGTTTGCAAGGTTAGGAAAAGCTTTCCTGAGCTGGGATTAAAAGGATTCATAGGCGATACAGCAAGGAGAAAGGAGAGGGGGGCGGAGAAGAGCAGGTGGAAAGGCCCTGTGGTCAGGGTCTGCAGAGTCCTGGAGGGAAGGAAGGGGAGCCGGCGTGGCTGGATGCGCAGAGTGAGCGGGAAAGCAGAATGAGAAGGGGCTGGAGGGAGGGCGGGATTGTGGTCTGTATCCTGAGAGCGGCAGGAAAATAAAGAAGGGTTTCAAGCAAGGGAAGGGACAGGATCCACTAGGCTGCTCCAGACCTGCAGAGGTGCCTCATCTCGGAAGGCAGGACACAGGAAAACTCTTTCATCCCACAGGGGGTCCGCTCTCCGAGAGGACACAGCAAATCTGCTCCTAACTCCAGGCCTGAAGCTAGGAGAACAGCGGGTACTTTCCAAGGAAAATAATCCAAATGCGCGGGACGGTGAAGGGTAGAAAGGGGGGAGAAAAAACACGTCAGGGAAAGAAAACACCCTATTATCTACGATAATCGGTATCTAAGTTATCTATGTTCTGTCTACCTCCAGCTCCTAGGAGCTCTGTCCAAACACGTATGCACAGACATCACGTGCCTCCTCTGTCCAAAGCGAGAAGACATCTCCTCTAGACAGCTAGTCCTCATGTTTCCTCCACTATAAAGCTGAGGAACCAGTGATGTCACAGAAAGACATGGCTTCAGAATCAGGAGATTCAGACCCAGAATCAGGGTTTGAGTACCAGCTGCACAACTCATTAGTTACATGACTTTAGAGATCATTTCGTCTCTCTAAACCTCCATTTCCTCCTTTGTAAAAGAAGGAAAATTGGATCAAACAGGATAAGGACGTAGAAAAGCATGCACCATAATATAAATGTAAGGAATTACTAATTACTATGACATCAAGGTCCTACTGTAGCCTTCATTGCGTGTCAGGCTCCATCCCAAGAAGATTGTACACGCTGACTTACACAAACCTCTTCACAACCCAACAAGGTGTTTATGATTATCTCAGTAAGGTCTTTAGAGTGCCAAACATCCACCACAATTGGTCTCCACCCTTCACTTTCAAGTGTGATGAAAAAGGAATACAGAAAATACAAAAGGTTCTTCGTTAAAAAGTTAAGGAAAGCACAAGATAAAAGGCCCCAAAATAGACTATATGAGAGAACAATTCGGCAAAGCCGATTTCCAGGACTAAGAGTTGGAAAAGGACTAATACTCGATCCAAGGAAAACAGGCCTAACTCTGTTTCCATATCACGAAAACCAGGGGACACCTATCAACACAGGTTTTTAATACTCCTTCTCCCTGTAAATTCTCTGTTATGATATTTTAACATGTCTGTTTTCTTGAGATTATTTATAAGTCAACTCAGCCCCCTGCCAAGAAACATGAAAGGGCTTTGTTTTGCTTTGCTACAGGGAAGGAATAGAGATGTTGATAAACATCGCTATTGTGGCTTAAGCAAAAGAAAGCCAGGAAGAGAGATTGGAAGCAGAAGAGAGCACGGGGCGCAGCGTGGCTGGGTAACTAACGGTGATGACAACAGCCCCTCACCTCACTGACGCGGGCACTGTGGTATCAAAGCCAGTGCTCTAACCTCTACACTAGAACACGCCACACGCGCAAACCCAACATGCTGCGCAAAATGCACCTCAGAGAGGACCAGGGCTGGAATGTTTACAGAGCACTAATCTAGCAACAGATTAGACACAACAGAAGTTATTGAAACTAAACATAGGAGAAATTATTCAGAATGTAGTCCAGAGATTCAAAGAGATGAAAAATGTAAATATTTTTTATTAAAAACACTTAAATATCTCCAGAAGAAGATAATAGCAAGAATGGGGAAGAGTCAAATTCAAAGAGATAATCAGCAAGAATTTTCCAGAGTTATCAAAAGAGATCAAACCTCATATCCAGGAACGCCAAATATTCCCAAGCAGATAAAAAAAAAAAATCAAACTAGAACTTATCATAACAGAATGAAGAATATCAAAGGAAGAAAAGAAGTCTTAGGAGCAGCCAAAGAGAAAAGACAGATCCCTCCACAGGAAATGCACCTGGCCTGCTACGGGAGCACCCAGAGGAGACTGACAGACAGGAGGGAGAAGCAGCAGCTCTACGGAGGGAGGAACTTCGAGTGTTCAAGGAGCTGCCCAACAGCAGTGACACTGGGAGCCCGACATGGCCTGTTGCCTCTTCCAGACGGCCCACATGCTCTTCGTACAATGAGACTGATACTCTTCCCATCAAGAGGCAGGGTTTACATCCTCTCCCACTGAACCTGGCTGGGCTTTTGTGACCTTTAACAGACAGGGCAAAAGTAAGGTTATGTAACTTCTGAGATTAGGTCATCAAAAGGCAATGCGGTGTCTGCTTTAGTTGCTGGAACATTCACTCCTGAAACCATTAGCTGCCCTGAGCCACCACCATGCTATGAGGAAGTCCAAACTAGTCCATGTAGAGAGATGGGATGGACAGGTCCTGAGACTAAGCAGAGAAAAAGGGAAAGAAGACGGGAGAGAAGGAGAGAGGAGACCAGGAGAGAGGCAGAGGGCTATACCTGGCCAGCCTTCAGCTGTTTCAGACCTTCATTGTTCCAGTGATAGCCGCATCCAATTGGAACCTCAGGAGAAACCAACCCCAAGCCTGTACCACCCATCCAAATGCTCCCTGAATTCCTCTCCCACAGAAACGATGGGAAATACTAAAATGACTGGTGCTGTTTTAAATGTTGCTAAGTTTTGGGGTGACTTCTTACACAGCAATAGATAACTGAAATATCTAAACTGCCAACTGGCAGCTCTCCAGGTTATCGAGTGAGAGTGACATAAATCAGTTTCTCAGGGTGAGGTCATCTAAGAACTTTTATCATTTATTTAATAAAAACATTTGACATACTTGATAGCATATATATGTGAAATACGAGGATCTTTCTTGATTGCAGTTCCTAACATAACTTAGAGCTAAGCGTAATCATCTTGTTTTAGTTATTCTTCAGGGTACTAGGCCTCCTGGAGCCACTGTATGATAATTAGGAAAATTATAGCGAAACATTGGAGGTGTTACTTTATATTTGGCATTATAATCAGTACATGTTAGCAGAGCAAATCAAACATGAAATTTAAAAAATGAACTCACCCCTTTTCCTCCTGACTTTTGGTCAAATGGTACCATAGTGATTTGTTTGGAATCCCGCTGATATGTACAGTAGTGCTTCACCCAAGAAGTTCCAAAGTGACCTGCAAGGTAATATATCCTATGAAACAACTATACATGTCCACTGTATGCTGCGCATCGTTAACTGGAGAAACGCACAACGCATAACTCACAGTGCTCATCTACCCTTGAACCATTTTAGGGGCAACATATTCTCCACACCAGCTGGACTGGAATAGACAGAAATCTGATTCCACAGGCTGGAAATGGAGCGAACCCAGGGCTTTCCCCCAGGGACCAAAGAAGACTGTTTCCCACTAATGCTACATCCAGTGGATCTTAAAATATAAGGGAAGTAGAGGTTCCCTGGGGAAATTAATTCACATTCCCATCAATCTCCATTTGAAGTTTCCATTCTCTTCCCTGACGGGAGTAAGATGACTGAGGAAAGAATGCAGAAAGGCTTCTCCAAGTGCTTGTCACCATTCCCATCTGGTGCGGTGACCTCACGCTTCCCACACAGCTGCTCCGTGGCTGCGCACAGACATCAAGGGCTTCTGACCTACTTTCAAACCCCCGATTTTTGCTGTAGTAGAACTCAAGGAGATCCGAACAGCAGACAAGGAAACCTCAGAGACACCAGAGATACAGGATGGAAGTGACTTTGAACGCCCAGATGTCATCTAAGGAGTATGTCCCTCAAAATTATCCATCAGGAAAGAGGGAGACGCCACACAGTCAAGTTCTGATGAAGTCTCTGACTTTACTCGGTGCTTGCCAATGATTTTATTTTGAATAAAAAAAAAGTACTGTTAGCAGAAGAAGGCATTATTATCCCACAAGGACCTCAACCAATACTAGTTTTAGATGCTTATGGAGATCACACAGCCATCACGAAAAATTTCATCTCAGCAGCACCTGCCATTTCTTTCTTTGACGTCTTCTGCAGGGCAATGGGTCTTCCTGACTCTCAAAGTAAGCTTTTGTTTCTACTTTTCATAAAACTCAAGTGTTGGATTGAAAGGAACTGAGAAGAAGAGGGAAAGGGCCTAGGTCATGATTGCTTGGAATCACCAAATATTAAGTCTACCAAACGATACGGTTGTTGATAGACAGTAAGGTCTAACATGCAAGACTTTGCAAGGCCTCTCTGCTCAGGGTATGGTATATAAAGCTGTACTAGGCGTATAGGAGCCTCAGGAGTAGAGTAACACTAGGGAGAGAAGAGCAACCATGGAGCCTCAAGGAATTTCAGGTTCCCAAGGGAATTCCCAGTCATAAAGGACACAGAAGTAGACAAGACTTTGTGGACATCATCTTTCCATTTGGAGAAACTGAACTACAAAAATTACTCATTCATTCAAACATGCACTTACAGTCCCCAGGCACTACTGGATAAAGGCCTGAGTGCATCCCCAGCTGTTGCCCGTCGAAGCACTTACGTTTCTCCTGCACATAGAGGTATCCTTCCATGGTGTAGGGACTGATGGTCTTGTGCTCCAGGGGATTCTCCTTCATCTTTCTCATCAGTGATTCCACCTCTGACCTGGTGCCTTCAAAGCGATTTCTTGTCTAGGATGAAAGGAATTTCATTCAAATAAAACAAATGAAATCTCTGTCTAATAAGTCAGAAGATCAACCTAATAGAATCCTTACATGTAAAACACAAGAAGGGACATTCAATCCTCCAGGAATTGGGTCCTTCACATATAAGACAAACTTTGACCTTAAAGTCCTATACTAGAATGACTCTCAAACTCTAGTGACCATCAAAATCACCTGGGGAATCTTGAAGAAAATGCAAACACCCAGGCCTCACTCCAATTTAGTACCCCTGGACCCCAAACTGTGCATTTTAGAAAGCACTCTGATGCAGATGGTGCAGAGGTTTGTGCGCCCTCAAGACCAAGGTGCTCATTTCTCCAGCTGCAGGGAATGCTGCTTGCCGATGGCTCACAGACGAGTCCCTCCTTGAAGGGGAGCTGCCTCTCCCAAGGGCACTCCTTTCCGAGGGCAGCCTGCACCCAAGGACTAGTCAAGGCTAGGAGCAGAAGGGGAAGGGGTCAAAGGCCCAGCCCCTTTGCCTGTATACAGGACCACTGCGAAGCAAGCACCCAGCTCCAGAGCCCCCCACGGCACCGAGAGCCCTGCTGCAACCGCGCCACGGCTCGACTTCGCCCTCTGCCCGTCAGCTGCCCTCCCCCGTCTCAGGTGTTTCTGCCGGCATCGGCCCCCAGTAAACCTGCGGCATGTAAACCTCCAATTCAGAGTCGGTTTTCTGAGGAACTCGGCCTAAGGGGAGCCATGCTTTGTGAAACCTTCTCCAAGATTCTGCCCTTTAAGACAACACAGAGAACCATGCAAGCTCCAGGCTTCTAAAAGCCACGCAACAGACACACTAGGTTTTGTTTCCTACACGAGATCTCCTAGAGACCAAGAAGACTAACGTGGTCCCATCGCACAGTGAAGAGGAGGGCTTGAGCCCCAGGAACCGCTAACCAAAAAGCCCCAAGCAGGATTCTGTGCACCAGAAGGTCCTGTGTTTAAAGCTTGGGAATGAAGACCGGGAGTGAACCGCACTGTCCTGGATTTCCTGTCAGCCGTCCTAAGAGTTGAACGAGAGCGTGTTCTTTGAGCCAGAGACCAGCATGTGTCTCCCACCCTCATCCCCTGAACACACACCCCAAGGCCTGTGGCCAGGCAGCTAGATGCACAGAAGGGAGGCTGGGCTGGGCTTTCTATGCCAAAGGAAATCCTGCCTCTGGTGCCACAGATTTGAAACATAACCAGCAGCAGCACTTCCGAGAACTTAAACAGTACATCGAAATAACGGGGAAGAGGGTGATGGTCTAACCCAGTACTCTAGGAATGCCTGCCCCAGCTACCCTCTGAACCCTAGCAAGACCCACTCTCCTCCCCTATGTTCCAATCCACGTAGGTGGTTTCTATGGCAACCAGGCCCCTCTTTTTTTTCCTTTCCTTAACCAGAGAAAGGAAGGATGCCCTTACACCCACTCACGTTCTGTATGCTGATGGTCAACTGTGTCTTGAAGTCGCCAAAATCCTTGGCCAGTTCATAACCATGGTGGTAGAAAGTGAAGAGTCCTTGCAGGAAGGCCAGCAGCTGTAATGCAGGAAGAAAGCAGACGTCACATAAACAGGCTGCAAAGAGGGATGACGTCGTGTATCCGAGTTCCCAACGCTGGTCTGAACATTAGGAATGAATATTAAATCTTAACGGCTAACATTTAAAGAGCACCACTGTGCGCCACGCACTGTGCCCTTCCACGCCCTGTCTCACTGAGTACTCACAGCAACCTATGACCGCAGTACTACCGTTATCCTCATTTCACCAAGGATGAAGCAGATTCAGAAAGGTTAAGAAACTTGCCCCCACACACAAAGTGGCAGCCAGGATTTGAAACCAGGTCTCCTTGGCACCAAAACCCACATTCTTACCCTGTGAGCCTCACCACCTCCTAAAAACATCATTTCTTCAAAAACTAAAGACCAGGACTCCAACTCAGATTCCTTCTAGTGCATTGGACGTATCGGGTTATCATGCAGAGAGGGAGAAAAGGAAGCCAGGCGTCCTGAGTCTGCAGTTTAACAGGCGAAGTCAAATCAAAGAAAATCACCCAGATTAGACTTCAGCTGCAGCATGCTTCTGTGCTTTCCCTAAACTACCCAGAAGTAAACACTACAGATTCCTTTATTAAACATTCCCACATTTTCACTTACGATGGTTGCCCACATTCTCATTTAAATCCCCTTGGGCTAGAGGTCAGCCCATTCGTTGTTTAGCCTCGTCTTCAGTGAGTAGTGAAAACGTGCTCGCCGCCGTTCTCGCCACGTACCCTCACACACTTAAAAACTGTCAACGTCCCCACCCTGAGCCCCTGCCAGCCTCCGTTTCCCCAAGCTAGACAAACAGGTCCTGTGGTCCTTCCTCTCAGAGCGTATGTCCTAACCTCACTGCTGTCATGCGGCCCTGCCCCGTCCCAAGGTCCACACATCTTCCCTCAATTTCAAACTTCCACCGGGAGGAAAGGACTGTAACGAAAGCCCGAATGAAGCTTAGAAGGACCAGCGCAGCACCTCCGTCCCCAGCCCAGCTCTGCCACGTTTGAGGACCATCTCTGTTCCAACTTCAACTTCTCAAGGCCAACTCTCGCTTTCTCAGTGGTCCGCTCTGACTTCCCCGACCTGCCCCTACCACGTGTTATACCGACACCTTGGCGTTGTTCTATGTTGCTGTATTTAGTTTTTCAGTCCCCAAGTGAACTTAGCTATACTTACTAAACGTAATCCCATCCCACCTGTTTTCACCTAACTCTCCTTTCCTGAGAGGCAGCCCTAACAACGACAGTACAGGAATCTCATCCCGCCCACCACGCCACGCTCCCGCCTTGCTTGCTGCAGGAACGGTGAGCACAGAGGCGTGTGCTGCTCCGTCTGGGCTGATACGGGCGCCCAGCCTTCAGGCCACGCCACGTGCCCAGCCCGGCCCGGCCTAATCAAAGAGCTCTGCACTGGGAAGTCAGACAAAACCCAGACGATGACAACATGGTACTTGAACTTCCCACTGCCATTGTCCCGAGCCCATCTACCCCCCCGCCCTTAGATTCTCGCGGGAGGTGGCAGAGCGGCACTGCTGAGTCCTCTGGCCGTAAGGCCCTCCTGTGGCACCATATACAGGTCCCAGCGTAAATCAGTGGATGGGTGGGAAGTCACATGCAGTCACAGAGACTGGTCACGAACTCTTTTCCTCAAAGATGGCCAAAGCCTTTGGACTTACTCCACATAAAATACTTTTCTTTTTTCTTTTTTTTTTTGAGAGGACAGCCCACACCTTTCCTTCTAGATGGCTCCAGTAATAGAGACAGGGCTCCTGTGCCAGACCTAGCCCCAGTACTCACAGTCAAAGCTGCTTTCCCTCTGCTCGTCTCCGCCCCCGCCCCCCCGCTGTCCACAGACGAGGTGCCCGCGCGCTTTTCCAAGCACACGGCCACCCCCGCTTGAGAGCCATGCAGACGGTAAGCAGCTAACTCTAAGGTCACTCCTCCCATTAGCTCTGATTTATTCAACAGAGCCTCTCTTGCTTGGGGTAATTAAATATTCTCAAACGGCTCACCGAGATGCCACCTGGGCATGCAGGCAAGCGGTCCAAGGGCAGAGAGTTAATAATATTTATTTTGGCTTTCACTTCCTTTGGTGCCATGCCTTGATTGCCCGTTTTCCTATGGGAAACGACTCCTTAGACACTGTTACGTTGGCCCACTTCTTCCCGCTTCCTTCTCCTCTCACGGCATCTTTTTTCTCTCCCCTGCCCGTTCTACACCCTCCCACACTACGTCGGAACCTTTGGGCCTCTTACGAAGTGGGAAATGAACCTCTGCCCCTCAGGGGCAGGAGACCCCAGAGATGGGAGGATCTGTCTGCTTCAAAGAAATGCTCTTACCCAAACACAGGGAGGGAGAGCTTGCTGCAGCCCCACCTGGCTACCAAACAGGAGTCAGCTGTCCACGGAGCAACCACGAAATCACAGTCCGATGAAGGAAAGACCTTCCGCGCCTCCCTTTGCCTTCTTCCCCGTCCTTGTTCCCCGTAAGCAAAACCTATTCCTACTTCCCATTTGTTTTTCATTTTATAAAGCAAAAATGTAACTGGCTGCATCATTCTGACCTATATGAGGGATTCAGGTTGTTACACCATTCACAGGACAGAACCACTTTTAGGGGTTGAACTGTGTCCCCAACCCCCACCAAAAAAAGACATGTAGAAGTCCTAACCCCTAGCACCTCAGAATGGGACTTTATTTGGAAATAGGGTCTCTACATGGGTAATCAAGTTAAATGAGGACAATGGGTGGGCCCTAGTACTTTTATAAGGAGACCAGGACTGATGTCTTTAGAAAAAGGGAAAATCTGGACACAGAGACAGACGAGCACAGCCACGTGAGGACGGAGGACTGGAGTGATGCATCCATAAGCCAAAGAACGACAAATACTGCCAGGAAATGAAGGGTCCTTTCCCTACAGGTTTCAGAGATCCCTGCAAAAACCTCGATTTCAGACTTCTCACCCTTGGAACTGTGAAACATTACATTTCTGTTGTTTTAAGATGTCTAGTTCACGGTGCTTTGTCACCACAGCCCTAAAAAACTAACACAGCTACCAAGAATCGTTCACTCAGGCAACAAAGTCAGCCAGCAGGGTGATGAAAAGCCAAGCTGGGGAAGCCACGTAACTCCCTTTCACTCATCTTTAACAGCACCTATTACTGCATGGGGTCGGAGTGAAGGTCGATTCAGACTGTCCATGTGACAGGCTGAGCACAGCAGCGCTGTCAGGAGCTGCTTGAAGAGAGAGAGATCATCAGGCTGATGCGGATGTGCCGTGGACCAGGCCAGGCTGGAGGCGGGGAAAGCCCACGCCAGGATGCAAAGACTAAAGGAAACATGGGACAGACACGGCACCAAGAAACATCCAGGAGGTGGAACTCAGAGGATGCGGTGCCTGATAACCGTGGAGAGCGAGTTCTCGGCAGTACTGGCCAACCTTCAATTACGGAAACTCGGGGAACAGAGGGAACGTGGCTTCATCTTTATGAAGTCAGTATGTCATTACCTGCAATCCAAATCTCAAGAACATTAGGTACTGCAACAAGAAAATAAAGGCTTCCAGCATAAAAATATACATACATGGTTTAGATCCCAGAAATCTGATTTTCCTTCCTTGGAACACTACAACTTTGTTTCTTCTTCTGAAGATCAATGACATCCTGGTACTTGAAGTTACTTTCTAAGAAACAAATGAACACGGCCAATGTGCACAGAGGTTCCCCGAATGGCTAGAAGATTCTCTTGACTGCGAACAACTCAAAATATGAATACCCATACCTAGGTACCCCAGCAATTTAGTTCAATGGATTTCTTGATGGTTTCCTTTCCACCTGCAAGCAATCAAATGCTGTTTCATAGAGACCAAGTGCCAGACTTTTCCAGCTCTGCTATTTACTACATATGACCTTGGGTAAGCAAACACACACAAACATGGGTTTCCATTTCTTTATCTGAAAATATGGATAAAAACAGTACCTACCCACAGAGATATTGTAAGGGGGGATTGAATGACATAATGTAGGTAAAGCACTTAACACAGCCCATGACACGGTTTCAGCTAATATCATCAATTGCTATTTCATGTTCTTCCTTTGTAGAGTGTAGGCCAGTGGCTCACACTGTCACATGCAGCTAAATCACCTAGAGATCTTACTGAAATACAGCTCCTGGGCCCCACCCTTAAATTTCAGGTCTAGGGTGGAGCCTGAGAATTTGCATTTCTAGTGCTTTTGCAATCACTGATCTCCTCAGCAGCATTTTCACGGTGTGAATATGTTCCCCAATCCCCAGCTCCTGAAGCCACTGACACTCCTAGAAGCTGGTGTGTTCAGAGATGAGAACTTCTGCAGCGAAGTGAAGGCCAAACATCTGAATTCCACATCTAGTCTCCCAATCAACTCATTTAGTTTAACTTTGGGCAAACCCCTATAACGTTCTCTTTGTCCTAACATGAGACTGGAAATTTCTGCACATTCGCTCTCCAGCTGCCGTACTGTATGAGCTGAAAAACAGCTGCACACTACAATGATTACACTCTTTGAATCCCTCTGGTGTTTCTGTACCATCCATCCTGTCCAACCTGTGACTGAACTGCCTGTTACTCTGGCTGGCTCTCCACTATAGACATCTTGCTTCCCACTGTGAGGCTGTGAGCTCCTCAGACACTGCAGCTGGGTCTTTAGACTTTTCTACAGTATTCAGTATATAAACGTTTTTAGATCTACCAAGACTATTTATATTACAACAGGTAGGCCCTGTTAATATTGGCACTTGACTTATTTGCTCCTCAATGAAAATAACTGCTAACTTTTCATTGGGTTCTAATTAGATTCTGTTCTAAGCACCTTACATGGATAAACTCAGTCAACCCTCACAGCATCTTTATAAGGTAGGTGGTAGTATTATCTCCATTTTGCAGATGGGGAAAGTAAAGCTCAGAGAAATGACTTGCCTAAGAACACACAGCTAGTAAATGACTAAGCAGGGATTTAAATTCAGGCAGTCTGGCTCTAGAACCCTTAACTACGATGCTACTGCCTCTTAAAGTGAAAACATCCTAAGACACTGTCATATTATTATACAACGCAATGCCAAGAACTGCAATACTAAATCCTTGTAGATTTCTTTTTTATTTAATAAAAAAAAGCAGGAGGAGGAAGGGGAGGAGGGACAAGAGACGGAGAAGGGAAGGAGGGGAAGGAGGAGGAGGAAAACCCACTCAAAACAGCAAAACCATCCAGCTGAGCCCAGCCAAGGTTGACTGAACCTCACAGATATGCAAAGAAGAAACATCTATTATTGTATAAGGTATTCTGGTGTCACTCAGCAAAAGCTAACAGATATAAAACTCTATTCACTAGGTACACCTACGGAGAGATCAAAGTTGGTAACAAAAAACTCACTTCAAAAAAGTCAGATGGGCCAATTAGGATAAAACTCATCAGAAGCAGACAAATATAGAATACTATTGATCAATGTATACATAAAGATTATTAGAATCACATTGTTCTTCTCCTCTAGAAATTCCAATAAATAAAAATAATGCTAAAGGCTAATTCTATGTGGCAGCATTTAAATTCCTGCCCTGACCACAGGAAACAAGTCTTCAGCAAACCTTCGACTGAAAGGCTGGCTTTCACACTTCTGAGCCTAAGCAGGGACACGGCGACAAGCCTGCTCTCCCTGACAGACGGGTGCTCACACTAATAAACCCTGCAAAAAGATGGGGATTTCTGACCTGAGGCCTCAGCTGAGACCATTGCTGGATAGGAACTTGGGTCTAAGGTTTCCAATATTCATACACAAAGGCTGAAGTAATTGAGGACTTTAAGAAATTTGCTAAATGAGGTGGCTAGGAGTGGAATCCCAAAAATATAGTTCAGCATAGTAAAAGGTGTAGACATCAGATTCCAAAGCCAACTAGAATCTTGATTAAAAACTACTAGCAAGTCTACATGCCTGAGTAGCATCCCACAAACTAGAAATGAGTCACTGAATAGTCTTTACTGAAAAGAATGGTCATTTTCCTTCAGTTTCTTATACGTTTATTTTTATTTGCTTAAGAAAATACCCTTTCTTACATCTAAGTAGATAAGAATCTTGTAAGACCCCAGGCTTGAGTCTAAATCAGAGGCCGTTTTTTGGCTGAAAAATCCATGGTCTGCAAATTTTTAATTGAGGCCCATATGCTATTTCGGTGTTTCCATGAAGTGTTCCTGCCGTGGATTCTCCACCCAGAGCCTCACACAGCAGGGTGGAGCGGCACCACGTCTGAATGAAACCACAACCACGCTGGTGTGGCCTTAACTAAAGTCAGACCTTTTCTTTCCCACACTGCAATCTTTCATGCCCCATGGGACACTCTGCCCAAGTCCAAATTCCACCATGGTCTACTCAATGCTGCTCTGATTATAACACATCTGCAGTGAGAAATCACTTTATATAGCATCTTTTAATATCTGAATGGGATAAGGAGGGGCTCTGGACCCAGGAGCAGAAAGAGAAAAGTACTATGCATATTCTGCCATTTCGTTGGGTTACTACTCCACCTGGATTATTTGAGAGAGGCGGAGGCAGGGTGGGAGAGAGGAGTAAAGTTAAGGTGCAATCACTACGTCCTGGAAGATAAAAACTCCTCTCCTCTGGACTCCCACTTCCACTCCATCCACCTGGGACCCACACAGCACCACACTGGGTAGCTAGAAGGAGCTATTGCTCAATGCTCTGTCTCCATCACTGCAAGCTGCACAGTGGCTGCTGGGAAGAAACCAGGGTAGCCGGATTGACAAAGCAGAAGGCACAGCATCAGGGCAGGTCAATCTGCTTGTCGATACTTAGAGCATTCTGTAATCTACTAGGTATCATGGTTGGAATGAGAGGCAGGGATGGGAGTATGGGCACATCATTAAACCCGGAACATCTACTTACAGGCTCCACAAACTCAAACATCTTTCTCTCTTGGACTTCCTGCACCTTGAAGACATATTCCAGGGACACTTCATAGAAATGCTGCCGGACCAGGTCCACTTGGCTGTCTGCCTACAAACAGGATGAAATATAGGAGAAAAGTGAAGTCACTACCCCAGGAGAGCATTCAGCAAGCAGGCCAGAAAAAAAAAAAATCTCTGGAGATGATTTTTAAAAACA
The DNA here is from genome assembly GCA_004363605.1 of Indri indri. Classification (NCBI taxonomy): domain Eukaryota; kingdom Metazoa; phylum Chordata; class Mammalia; order Primates; family Indriidae; genus Indri; species Indri indri. The sequence goes on along the minus strand of RJWJ010009922.1, from coordinate 34,846 downwards.
AATCAAATAGCATGATACAGAAGAACAATAAATATAGTAACCATTTCACTACGTATGTCAAAACATACACACAAGGTATTCATGTTGTACACCTAAAATACATATAATCTTTTCAAAAGACAATAACAAAACAAAGCCCTCAAATAGAATCGTAGGTTAAAAAAAGTAAATGGATATAAGGAATTCAAACAACAGCAAAAAATATATATATGATCTCATTAAAAATTGGGCAGAGGATCTGCATAGACATGTCTCAAAACAAGACATACGAATTGCCAGCAGGCATTTGAAAAAATGCTCAACATCAGGAAATGCAAATCAAAACCACAATGAGGTATCGTCTTAACCCCGTTAGAATGGCTATCATAAAAAAAGTAAAAAAATAACAAATGCTGGAAAAGATGTGGAGAAAAGGGAACTCTTATACAGTGTTGGAGGAAATGTAACTTAGTGCAGCCACTATGGAAAACAGCATGGAGGATTCTCAGAAAACTAAAAATAGAACCACCTTACGATCCAGCAATCCCACTGCAGGGTATATCCAAAAGAAAGGAAATAAGAGTATCGAAGGGCTACCTGCACCCCGCCTCCCGTTTATTGCAGCACTATTCACAATAGCCAAGATACAGAATCAATGAACAAATAAAGAAAATGTGGTAGACAGACACAATGAAATACTATTCGGCCTTGAAAAATAGAATGAAATCCTGTCATTTGCAACAACATAAATGGAACTGGAGGTCATTATATTAAGCGAAATAAGCCTGGCACAGAAACACAAACGTCACATGTTCTCACTCGTATGTGGGAACTACAAATGTGGATCTCATGAAGGTAGAGACTAGAATGATAGTTACCAGAAGCTGGAAAGGAGGTGGGAGGGGATGAAGAGAGGTCAGTTAATGGGTACAAAAATATAGTTGGATAGAAGGAATAAGTTCTAGTGTTTGTGGCTGAATAGTACCCCATGGTATACATATACTACATTTTATACCTTTTGTGACATCCTGGATGGAACTGGAGACCATTCTTCTAAGTGAAGTATCACAAGAGTGGAAAAACAAACACCACATGTACTCACCATTAAACTGGAACTAATCAATGCACACTCGTGTGCACATATGGAAGTAAAACTCAACAGAAATCAAGCAGGTGGCCGGAGAGGGGATGGGTAAATTCACACCTAATGGGTACAATGCACACTATCTGGGGATGGGCACACTTATAACTTTGACTCAAACTGTACCAAAGCAATTCATGTAACCAAAACGTTTGTACCCCTGTAAGATTCTGAAACAAACAAAAAAAAGTTCTAGTGTTTGGTGACTGTAGTTATTAATAACAGCAATATATTGAATATTTCAAAATAGCTAGAAGAGAAAATATGAAATATTCCCAACACAAAGAAATGATAAATGGTCAAGGTGATGGATATCCTAAATACACTAAGATTTGATGATTGCACATTGCAGGCAGGCATCAAAGTATCGCATGTACTCCAATATGTACAATTATGTACCGATTTAAAAAAAGGGTGAATGGGTGGGCCAAATGGACATGTTAGTCCAAATAGTATCATGTCACAATATTAAAAGTAATCAAATCTTTGAAACAAACAAAAAAGAAATAGTAATGATAATGGTTAGCTGAGCGCTAACTTTGTGCCAGGAACCATGCCTAGAGCTGTATATACGTTACCTTATTTAATCCTCAGTAACTCCATATAAGGAAGATATTATCTTTATCTCTAACTTAAACGGAGGAAAATGAAGTCCATTAACATTAAGGAACTTGGCTAATGTCACACAACTAGTACAGGGCAGAGCTGGGATTTCTGTCCCAGTAGATTCGCCTCTAAGACCCTTGGATCATCCTGAAACCACGAGGCTCTACCACCTCCCACACCCTGTGGCAGAGCTGGGTTCCAGGGAAGACAGATTTTCCACAGAGGACATATTTTTAAAGTGAAAAGGGAAACCTGCAGAGCCAGTCCTTCTGAATGAACAAAACAAGCTGTCAGAGGGCAGGAAATCTCAGAAAAGGACATTTTTACACGAGTCCCAAATACTTTCTACGTGATAAGGATAAACTGTCAGTTTACCCCAAACAGGGCAATTACGTCACTTCTCAATTTCACTTCTCCCTCTGTGCAGGTGTGTGTCCAGGACAGGCCCACAGTGGGTACAATTAAACCACAGATCTGGGATCTAGAACCCAGGGGAGAAGACAAGAATGCATGGAGCAGCAGGACACTATGCTGGTAATTCCCTCAATTCTCATTTTAAAGCTCTAAACCCTTCTACGATGTGGCTAAGCCGACTCATTCTTTCAAAGCAAATAATTGCACCGAAAGCACATTGCAATGACAAAACAGTAAAGTGGATATATTTTTAATATAAATAAATATTCTACTAGTAGGAAACAAAACACTCTGCTTTCCTTAGAAATAACAGAGTCAGAAACTGTTCTGTAACACACTTCCCACAGGAGTATTTCTTTCGGTGTTCCTTTGTCAAGATTTCTGCACAGAAAACTTGGGACAGACCCTTCCATTATACCAAATACAATATGCTACCCTGACCTCTTAAGAACTTAGCAAATCATTCATTCATTCAACTCTCATAAGCATAAAGAAACTTCCTTCATGACCTTACAGCATAGTGGAGAAGAGAGACATTAGTCGAATAATCACGTAAATAAAGAGAAAACTACAAGATTCTATGAAACAGCCCAAAAGAGCATGTTCACATCTCTCGTGCTAGCAGCTTCCTCCCAAAGCAACATACATATTCAGACTCAGACGCTACGTAACTACCGAATCCAACTAAACTGCAGGGCTAAGGGTGGGGCATTTTCTAAAGCCTCCAAGCAGGGGAAGCTGTCTGAGCACTGACAGATATCTTGATTTGGAGGCAGGTTTCGGAAGGCCCTGCACCCCACTCCGCTAGGTGTGGCTGCTTAGGCAACTGGGCTGACACACCTTCCAACTGGGCTCCTGCCAGCTAAGTCCCATATGCGCCTGTAGCCTTCAATCTCTTCATGGGGCAAACCCAACACACGGACACAGGGAGATGGATCTACTTCCCTTGACGACCCCACACACACCTCATGCCTTCCCCTGCCAGGGCCTGCCAGCTGAGACTGCAAGTGGAGAAAGCGGGTGGGGGGATCTTTCTGAAAATCTGCAAGGGCAGGAAGGAAAGAACCAGAGGGAAATTCCTGTAAGGAAAATGGAGCTGACTCTGGCATCGGTCAGAGGGCTGACCTAGGTACAAGTTCTAGTTTTACAATTTTCTAGCTGGTGAGACCTGTTCAAGTCTCTTCCGGAGGATGGAGGAGATAATATCAGCCCTTGCTTCTGAGTAGAGCTGCTTCAAAGAGAAAATGGGCCAAACAATGTGAATAATTTGAAAACCGGAAAGTGTCCTGTACGTGTTGGTTGTTACTGTCACAGGCACTGCAGAGCAGAGGGGCTTCGATCCCTGCTCTGCCCTAAACCAGCCGCATCATCTCTGGGCCACCACACTTGTCTCCTAGCTGGTGTCCCTGTCTTCATCTTCTCCCCCTCCCCCAATATACTCTGCGCCCAGCAGCCAGAATAACTTTCTTAACATCAAAATCAGATGGTCTGACAACCCCTTCAAGGCCCTCCCCTGGCCTCTACCACGGTCTGCAAGACCCTGTGTGATCTGCCCATCCCTCCGACCTCACCTCCGCCTGTCCTAACCCACTGTCACTGTGCTCCAGCCACTGAGGTCTCCTTCCTGTCCTCTAACTCTCCAGACCTCCTTCTTGCCTGCATTTTTGCACTTCGTGTTCCCTCTGCCTGAAAACCTCTTTTCCTGGGTAAACACACATTTTTTTTAACTTCAATGCACAGTAATACTTTTTACGTTATGACTCAATAAACACGCATTTATAATTGTTAAATGCAATGCACGTTCATACTTTCCACTCTATTCTAGCCTACTCTACTCTATTTCATGACCTAATAATTGCGATTTGGTGACACACCCACAACTTTATGACTGCCCTAGCTTTTCAGTTAGCTCACTGTTTCTCATCCTTCTGGGCTCAGTTCAAATGTTAGGTACCTCTTTAGGAGAAGGCTCCATTGGCCACATTATTTTAAATAGGTTACCAAAGAATCTCTATCTCATCTCCCAATTTATTTCCTTATCACTATGTGAAATTCTTATTTATTCCTTTCTTTTCTTGTGTAATTGCCTACAGAATATAAAGTCCACAAGAACAAAACCTTGTCTAATCTTTCCACTTTTCTACCCCAGTGCCCAGAATGGTACCGGGCCCATAGTAAGTGTTCCACAGATGCTTGTAAAATGAATAAATTGATCTCTCTGTGGCCATCAGTCAACACCAAAGGCACGTCCTTGCAGCGACCCAGCACTAAGAAGAAATGCATAACTCAATGCAGCTCCAAAGAAAAAAGAAGAAAAAATCCCAGGTGAAATGCTATGTTTTTCTTGCCAATGCCTGCTTACTCTGGGTATAGAATTTATCACATCCTTAGACCCCCTGCAATGAAATCATAAGCCAGGATTCCATGCCCCCTGGAAGACCACTCAAAAGAGTTTCCATGCCTATCACGTGAGAAGCTATAAATCTACTAGCTTGTCAGAGCCACCAACTACTCTCTGCTTCTTGGAAAAGAGACATTCTCCTCGATTGTAAGTTCTATAAAGGTGGAGCCTTTATTCCACTCCCCACAAAACACCTAGTGTCTGGATAGACTTTCACAGAAGCATCCAATGAATATTTGTTGAACGAATTGTTTGTGTGCAAGCCCTTTTTGCCATTGAAAAAGTCACTGAGTTTTAAAATCATCCACTAGATGGCAGTGTCATTCCACATTACAGCCCTTTGAGCAAATCCAGAAATCTAAGGATGAGCATGAATTTAAAAGTATTCCGTTCAGAGCCTCGCAATCAGGGAACAGTTCTGGATAATCAAAGGTAGTAAATTTCATCAAAGATATACCAGGTGTTTAATAATGTTCCTAAAAGTTGATTTCTTAAGAAAATCACCACTAAATAGCTGAAACACCTTGAGCAAATCACTTGACCTCTGCAAGGAGCTCGGCTCCTTCAAATGTCATTCAAGGAGGTTGGACTGGATAACCCAAGGTCCCTCCCTCCCTCCAATCTATTTGCATGACACAGGTGCTGAGTGACAATGGCTGGCTGGCAACAGGGTCCCACCACCCCTCCTGCGGCAGAGAAGTAGAAGAACCAGCTGGGCTAAGGGCCAGGGCTCCACAGGCAGGTGCTGGGTTGACTAGTTGCTGGCAGGCTACTTAACATCTCTGAGCCTCAGTTTCCCCATATGTAAAATAGAGGTAATAATTACATCTCACGGGGAGATTGTGAGGATTCAAGAAGATTCCATGTAAAGTGCTTAACACCAGTACCTGGGGCATAAATATGCATTCAACAAATGTCTGCTGCTATTATTGTTGCTATTGTTGTTAGCAGCCGTAGTATGAGTATCATTGTCGTTGCTGATGTTAGGTGTTTATTCCATTTAATTCAGCTCAGGTACAACTAAAAAGCAATGCTTGAGAATTGACCTGAACAGACCAGGACTTGCAAGAAAGACCTGCAGTCCAATCCTCATCTGCACAGTACTTAAAAAGTGTGAATGCCTAAGAGACGAGAACACAAAGGACTGTAACAAAAGAGCATAATGAAAAACACCCGCTGAGATACATTAGGCAAGGTCTGGAAGAGTGACATCCAATTTGGGAACAGGGAATGGAGAACAAGCCAGTCACGGTGGTAATACTTTACGTTTGTACAGTAGTTATAGTTTGCCTTCTCATTCATGACATAAGCTGGACACATTTTATGAGTATTTTAGAAATAAAGGAAACAAAGCTCAGAGAGTCTGAGTAACTTGCCCCAGGCCACACAGTAAATACATGGCGAAGCAGATCCTGAAGCAAGGAATCCTTTTTGCCAGCCCCATGTTCTGGTCTCTACACTGTGACACCTCAGAGGGAGATGGCATTAGGATGGCCCTAAAAGAAAACACTGGACTCATCCCAGACCAAGTCAGCAACATCTGGGCACGGATAAAATGTACCTGGAGGAGAAGCGCCCTCACTCTGGGGAAGGCCATGCCTATAGGATAGCTGTGCTATGTGCCTCCCAGTATCAGCAGGCGCTGGAACAACCGCGCACCTGCTCAACTCTGAACACCTGCACGAATGGTGCACGGTCATCTAACCAGTAACGGTCACAGCTCCCTGGCTACAAAGCTGACTTTTCTTTCCAAGGCACTACCTTTAAAAAGACCCCATGTATATCTAGAAAAACCAGGGGCAAGTCTAAGAATTTATTTTCTTGAAACAAAGTTACCAAAGTGCAAAACATATGCGTGACAATAAAGCACTGCTTCAAAAAAAAAGAGAGAGAGACTAATATCAAGTACTGACCAAAATAATGACAAAATTAATATTAAGGAAAGATGACCAAAATGTTTCGGATGCTAACATTTCAAATCAATGACGTGAAACAGGAAGTCAAAAGGTAAGGTAACAGTGCAGAATTAAGGCCAAGGGTGAGAGAAACGGGAAGAGATGTCAGTTTGCAATGAAGAAGCACAGTCTGGCAATGGGGGCTGCCCAACAAGGAGGCGGTGGTCTTGGCTAGCAGGATCCTCCACCACTGACAGGCTGGAGAGCCACAGAGGTAGGGCAGGAGGGGAGGACGCAAAGGCAATCCGGCATCAGGCATCAGGTGAGGGGTCAGAGATCAAGCTCCTGGCTTCCAAGGTCTCTTCTAACCCTAAGATTTTCTGGCCAAGAGCAACCAGCACATATCCAGAGCACCATGTAAAAATTAAACATTTTACTCAGGATACTAGTGAAGTTTCTTACCTCCTGCAGCTGAGATTCTTTCTTTTTGGAAGATAAATTCAAGTGTTTTTCTAAGATGCCACAATACTTCTCTGTCTCTTTGTCATACTTCTTTTTGGCTTCCTGGCAAAGAAGAGAAGAGGAGAAAATGAGTAAAATTTTGCAGGAATAAAAGCAGCCTCAGCCTCTCAAGACCTTTCTACCCATCGTCATAGCTTCATCATGCCCTCAGAGCACACAGTACAGCAGATGACCCAGCGCCTACTTTTCAGATATTGCCCACTAAATCATGCAACCACCCTCAACAGCCTCATGGGTTGAGCATCTATCATAGAGGCATCAGCACAATGCCAGAAACCAGTAAATACCAGTATTTAATAGTGGCAAAGCCAGGACTACCCTCTAAGATCTTCAATTGTGAAACAGGAATTTTTAGCTTCTAACCCACAAGGTTATTCAAAGCCAGAAGAAGGGGGAGGTTCCCTACGAAGCTAATACTACAGAAGGAAGAGCTACTTTGCAGCTTGAATGAGACAAGTCTAGACTAAGGCTAGATCCAGCCTTAATAGTGTTCAAAAAGCACTTATTTATAGGCCTAATGTCCCTGGACAAAATAATATCACATATGGGTCTTTAAGCTAAAGAACAATTCAAAACGAAGATGTTATCTTCACAAATGTATTCACTACAGCACCATCTATACCAGCAAAATAAAAATAAAAGCAGCGGCAAGGATAGGGTTTGGGATAATTAAAGTATGGAACATCCAATAAACGTAACTATTCGTATGGAAAACTGCTCATATTATAGTATCGACAGCGTTTTAGAGACTTGGTGCACCCGACATGCAGCGTATCTGCCTATGGACAAAGGTCAGATGGGAACATATCGTACTTAAATGAAAATACTTGAGTTAAAGAAATGAGACAATGGGTAATTTCTTTCCTCTTTGGGAAATTTTTATTAGCTTATATTATTGCCTTCAAAGTGAAAAATAATTATAATACTACACATATTAATCCCTGCTCTCCCACCACATCATTGAGTCACTGAGGTCCTATTTTTACACCCCCGTCCCCACATGTGACAGATAAGAAAACTGGGACCAGGGAGGTTAACTTATAAAAAGTCACAGGGAGCGACAGAGCTGGGGTTTGAGCCCAAGACGACCTGTCTCCCCAGCCCGTGTTCTCCGCCACACTTGAGAGAGATCGTCACGGGCAGTCGTTGCCCTTCCACACTCCAGTGGGAGGGCAGGCAAGGGGCTGGAAGGAGGCTGGCCCTGGGCTGACAGACACGATCAAATTTACTAACTGGGAACATCATTCCTGCTTTTGACTCAGTGGAGTCCAAAGGGATATTTTTCTGCAACTCCGAGGCCTAGAAAAGCAAAAAAATGTTCTGGCCGGATAAGGAAGTTCAGACACATCTCTTTATTCAATTAACAAATTCGCAATGAGCAACCACTGTGTTAGGCTCCACTTTAGGCACTGGAAATACAAGATAGAAGTGGTCCCTACCCTCATGGTGGGAATGTTCTGGTAGAAAGAAAAACACAATTAACCAGTAAACAAATTATCAGTATAATTATAGTCTGCTGCAAGTGCTACAGAGGAAATAAACAAGGTATGGTCCCAGAGATTCTCCAGATAGGATGCTCAGGAAAGGCCTCACTGGTAAAGGAGAGGTGAGTTAGCAGGAGAAGTCAAGTGCAAATGCCCTGGGGCAGGACACTCAGAGCCAAGAAGCCATCACCAGGAGCCCTGACAAGCTCCCACAACGTCACAGCACCATTTGTTTGGTATATACCTCACAGAATGGGCATAATAATCATACCCATTTTAGCTGACATGCATCCATTTCTACAAATCTGAGTTTTGCTTAAAAGACTGCTCACATACAAGAACAACTAAACGTGCAGAAGCAAATGAAAAAAAAAGCCTAAAGAGACAATCACTCCCTCCAATTTGAGGAGGGTACAAGCAGGAGACTTGACTTGCCCAACTCTTTTCCTTCAAAAAAACCAGTAACTTCAAGCTGGGGCTCCAAATCCTATTACTGCTCACGTTTACCTCTTCCCACCAGCCTTATCAGCAACGCCACTAAGGGGAGCCCTGGCGCAGGGACAGGCCAGCTGGCCAGAGGTGAGAAAAGGCCAGGGAACATGAGTCACTGACACTCTGACTTTCTGGAAACTTTCGCCTCCACATTCCATGTTCTAGAGGACGGCCAAAGTTAGAGAAAAGAGCAAAGGGAAAGGGAAGCAGTTTCTGTCCTGAGAAAACAGCAACAAGACCTCTGCGGGGAAAATTCCCCTGCAATTCATTATAGATAACGTTCTCAAGATGGGAGGCTGGTATTACCCAGAGTTACGCAGGACACAGGATGGTCTTCACCCTCCAGACAGTCCACTGTGGGGTGGTTAAGTACATAAAGGACAGATTAGGATCCCGGAATTTATTCTCAGCTCTGTATGGACGGACTCCAAACAGATCACTGTCCCTCTCCGGGACTCTGTTTCCTCATCTATAAATTGAGGCTGACTAGATGAGGGTTTCCTCTTTCAGCTCGATGATTAGACAACAAAATTAAGGACAAGAACGCCCCTTCCTCATAAGGTTGTTACAATTAGATAAACCACACGCAGTGCCTAGCAGAGTGCCTGTCCCACGGAAAGTGCTCAATAAACGTCCGTGATGGTGATGATGAGCTCATCACCGAACCCACCTCCTGGTCAAGGACACCGCTTGCCTTTCCACGTCCCACATGCCACGAAGGCAACCCTTCCAAGCACCTACCACAATTTCAAATTATGCATTTATTTATATCTTTTTGTCTAACATCTTTCTCCCCAGCCATAGCACGCACACGGCAACCGCATTTGCCTTCTCCACCGAATTCCAGTGCACAGTGCAGGGCTCGCAGAGCAGGCTCTCGCCTCTTTTTTCAATGAGTTAACTGTGCGTATCTAATGTAATAGCTAACGTCAAGTGACTACACAACAGACACTGCTCACATGTTCAAATAGCTCTATGACAGACACTGTTTTAAGCACCTCCTGTGAGTTCACTCATCTCTTTCCCATAACTGTAGGAAGGAAATTCTACAGTAATCCGCATTTTATAGAGCAGGAGGCAAGCACGAACAGGTTCAGCAACCGCCCCACGTTTACATACAAATGGCACAAGTGAGATTTGGACTCCAGCAGTCGAGCTCTAGACCCACTCCTTTTTATTTTTTTTCAGACTATTACAGGGATAAAAATGTTCCGACCCACTCTTAACCACTACTACTCTCTTACATCTGTCCTGCTTTCATTCTAGAGCCCAGCACTCCGGATGTATCTCTGATGCAGGAAAATCCAGCTTCCCCAAACTCAGAAATCAAAACTCGGGGTCATGGGTACGGCAAGCTCCAGGGTCGGGCCCTATTCCTTAGCACAAGGATGCCCAAAAGTCCTCCTCCCTGGCAGCCTTCACACTGAGCACTCTGCAACAGGTTGTCATAGCAACCGAAGCAGACCCGAGAGCAGAGGAGGCGGAAAACGTAATTTCAGCATCACACGGGCAGAGTCCCGAACCACCACTCGGCCACTACCAAAACCAGCGAAAGAACACTTGCTGGCTCTTAGGTATTCTTGAGACCACTCGCCTTGTAGCGGGTTTGTTGTTTTCTCACAAATGTACCCAATGCCGTGATATAAATGCACGGGTGTGTGGGATGGTTGCAAAAGACGACAAGGGAAGGAATGAGCCATCACCCCAAACGTCATCGCAATCATTTTTAATGATTAATGATTATCAAAAAGTTATGTAATCAATGATGAGTATTAATGATTTGATGAACGATAGAATATGCACAAGGGGAAACATGCTTTGGTGAGTGACTATTTTATTTAAGGTTTTTTATTCTTATATGTCTTACCCCGCCCTCCCCCACCCAGGGAAAAGCGCCTGCTCCTGTCAGGAAGGATCACTAGGATCATATCCAAAGGGAGGCCGCTGAGACTTTTTCTTCTCCTCGTGGCAGCATGGTCACCTCCAAACCAGCGCAAGGGACGAGGCCAGAGTGAGTGGCATCTGGGCTCGGAAGGAGAAATTGCTGAAAAGGCGTCTGGAGAGACAGGTCTGCTCTGCCTCAGCCTCAACACTCCTCATAACCTCCGAAGCCACCGCCTCGCATGCTCAGGGGCAGGAAAGCCCAGGCGCCAGGGCCGCCCAGGGAAGGCCAGCGGGTGGGCCCGCGCTGGGGACAGGGGAGGGAGAGTCCTCCCACGGCACACTCTCGGCCATCGCGGGGCTGGTTTAAAGTCTGAGACAAGATCTCGGTTGAACAAGACTTCCTTCAAATCGCACATTCCTTCATCTCTGATACAAAACCCGTGGGCTCCCATTTCTTCACAAATGTGTAAACTGAATTAGTAGAAAAGTGCTGTAAAACTGGGAGAAAATCTTCGCCATGGTCCCTCCTTCAAACCGTGGCTAACCATCCCTCTGAAAGACCCTGACCACACGCCGTCTTTTCCAGGCCCCGATCGCACCCATTTCCAGACGGCAGACGCACTGTGCGTGGTGCTGGGGGGAGGCAGGGGCAGGTGTTACCTCACTTTGCCGCTGAGTAAAATCCACACCCAGTAAGAGGGTGGTGTTGCCCCAAACCCCCGGCAGGTGGCGCAAGGGACTGTGGCTGAATTGACTCAGGGTTCCAAAAAACAGGAAGAAAATGTGGAAAATCCTTTTGCTTTCCTTGATTCCAATGAAAACATCTTCCCTGCAGTTGGCCTCTAACACTCTACTGAAGGTCAACCCAGCTACGGTTTCCTAGTGATTTATCACAGGGCAAGCAGACCCTAGAGAATCCACCTTTTAAAAGTGAACAGGATTCCCTTTGCGGTCTGTCAATAACATGAGAATTAGCCACGTCTTGGCTCTAATCCACCCAGGTCAGTGACAGCAAACAGTGACCTCTGGGTTGGAACAGGCCTGCAGAATGTGGTTTTCTGCCCTGCACAACGTGTAATACATTACATTAATATATTTTTTAATTATTTGCCAACAGGAAATTTCACATAAAACCAGCTTTTCAGTTTCTCTTGAAAAATTTAAAGATCTGGCCAGAGAAGGCCCACTTCCACACACAGTAAAAACCAGCCAGAGCTAAGTACCAGCGGCTTCCCTTTAAAGAGGGTCTTCACACCCACACAGCCTGACTTGTAACCCCTGCTTAGGCTGTGAGTCCTAGCCCACCACAATTAATATAACTCCACAAAAACCAAAACCAAATGTATTGTCCAATGTAGTCAATTGTCCAAGCACACAGCTCTCTAACAAAACAGAGGAGGAGTAGTTTCTACCTTTGGATATTAATAAACTAGCACAAAGCAATTAGATAGAAAAATAACAGAATGGCTGCTCTGGGGATGACCCCTCAGACGGTTGTACTCCAGTCACCTGCGAAGAACTGATAGGTTCTGATGGATTAGTCTCTGGACTTCTCTGCCTAGAAAGATTTTCTGAAGAAGGTGGGCTTTGATTTTCTGAAGACTTCCTTAGATTTTATAAAGAAAGTGCTGCACCTTCCAGACCTCTCACCCTAAAATCCAAGAACGAGGCTTGCGAAACTCTCACCTTGGCAGCCCCAATCTGCTCCTTTCGAAACTTCTCCAAGGGGGTGATGAGCACCTCACTGGCATTCTCAATCTGGTGAAGAAAAACAGGGGAGTGGGGAAAAGACACAAAAGCAGTATCAGTAAAGAATTACAGTAGCTCCCCCGTGAGATGCCTCCTCCTGTCTTAGTATAAAACTGGAGTAAGCAATATTACACGTGAACTAATAACATGTCAAATCAAAATCTAGTCACCAGTTCAAAACATGATATTCCTCCTGTGCATGACTCCTATGGAGTCTTTAAACGTGAGGACCGCTAAACCTGTAAGCATCCATCCGAAGGCATAGGGGAACTAGCGACAGAGTAGGGTCTACGTTTCAAGCTGCAGGTGACATCTTTTTGTAAATGTTCATTCACACACATTATAGGTAAAGTAGCTCAATACTGAGTCTAGGTTAAAAACAAATACAGACCTCTGGACATCTGGTGGCATCAAAACTTTTCAAGCCCAATTTGGTGTTGCCCTACCAGTACTGAACTAGAGTGGGGCCAAGACATCTGTGCCTCTGGACCACAGCTGTCTCTCGACTTCATCTCACGGGGCTCACACCTGGGTCCTGCACTCCAGCCCACCATCACCCCAACACACCTCCAATGCGCCACACTCACCCCACCTCGGGGCCTTTGCCTTTGGCTAGTCCCTCCAACACTCTATTCCCAACCCTTTACAGGGACAACTCCTTACTGTAATTAAGCTTTCTGCTTAAAGGTCACCTCTTTGGGAAGGCTTTCCCTGACCACCAGTGCAATCCCCAAAGATGCCACCGAGTGTTTACTTCAGAGCAAGTGTGCCAGCTGAACTGTCGTAATTCACCACTACCCACATTTACATAAACACACACACACGTACACATATATACACGTCTTGTAAATGCTCACTCTTCTACCGCTATCCTCAAAACACAGAAGAATGCTGAAACAAAGGAGCACTCAAACATTTCTGAAGGACTAAGTGAATGAATGGATTATTTCCTGATTGGCTGCCAACTGTGTGACCATGGGCAAAACATTTAACCTCTCTGGGCTCTAATTTCGTCATCTGCAAAATGAGTGGGCTGAATTGTTCCAGCCCTAAGATTCTACAGTCTTTTCTAAGGCAGCACGATATTTTACAATCTTTCCTTTTAAGTCATTCATTTATCCACTCTTTGCTCAACTAATTATTTCAGGAATCCCATTCCAACAAAGCATTATTTTTCTAAATCACATGCAGCATGTCCATCATAGCGAAGCCAACAGAGTAAATGCCAAAAGCCATAGATGGACACAGTAAGAACTGACTGGACAATGTAAGGGACAGAAAGTGACAGAAAAAGTCATATCTCCAAATTTATTCCCATTTGCCTTTTTCTCAATTTTGAGATCACTTATTTCAGAAGAGTGCATTTTGACACTGGAGTGCCATGATGTTATCTAACTTGCTTGATTTTTACTGTTATTGGATATTGCTTAATCGATTTACATCTTTTCCACAAATCACCTGCAAGTCTCTGAAGCTCACAAAGGTGCGCCGAGCCCGAGCCCCTGAATCAGTGGTTCTCAACCTTAGCTGCATGTTGGAATCACCTGGAAAGCTTTTAAAAATACCTATGCATATCCAGGCCACACTCCAAACTAATTAACTCAGAATCTCTGAACTTGGTCTCAGATATCAGTGTTTTCTAAACTCCCCAAGTTGTTCCAGTTGGCGTTCATGACCGAGAATCCAGTCCTATGCAGGTGCTTAAAATGCAAAAGCACTCAAGTGCTCAGCTGGAAATCAGGACATGCAAGTCCTTGTCCCAGTCCTACTACTACTTGCAATTAGCCTTGATAAGACTTGTTTTCTCATCTGTCAAATGAGGAATTGCCGATGGTGAGGAATAAGGTTCTGCTGGGTCTAAGATTCTACGACTGTGTAACTTCTGCTCAGTTCGAACACTGTGCTTGATGCTGAGGACACAAAAGCTCTGCCCCTGAGGAAGTCCTATTTACTATGGAGCACAGACAGGTACAGTGGTCATCAGGACACAATGCGGTCAACGCAGACTCAGAGGCCTGAACTGGACATTAAGAACATACAGAGGATGGCCAAACCACCCAGGGAGTCAGGGAAGGCTGCCCAAAGAAGGTGCGGCTTTGCTGAGCTGAACTGATGATGAAGCTGACACAGGGCAAGGAGCTGGAGAAGGGGCTTGCAGTGGCCAGACACTCAGATGCAGACAGCAGAAACTCAATTCACTGGCATTAATAATAAAATTGCAGAGGCAAGCTGAAAAGTATAATCCGGTCATTGTTCCCTTACCACAGGCCATAGCAATCTGCAGGGTATTCGCAGTGATTTGCTCACCACACCCCCCGCCCCCAAATACTAATTCAGCCAAGAAATCAGACTCAAAAGAATCATTTCCCTTTCTCAGGCACTAGCACGTGCACAAACACACAAGTGTTCTCCTGCGTCCACCCACCACCAACCCTACTGCTGCCGCCATCGCCACCACCCTCTTGATTCTGGTTCAAGTACCCAGCAGTGAGCAACCAGGAGAAACAGGATCTCTCTCTGCAGAGCAGAAGGTGAGAGGCTACTGCTCTGGAGTTTTAAAGAAATTACCACATTTTGGGGGTATAATGCAGACTTGGGTTTGAATCCAGACTGAACCACTCATTAACTGTGTAATCCAGGACAAGTTACTTAACCTCTGCAAACCTCAGTATCTTCATCTGAAAAATGGGGATAATATGGATAACACTTCACAGAATCATCATGAGGGTTAAAATAGAAACTACCTGTGACATACTTAGCTATGAAACGTCTTAGTGAACTTGGTGCTCACACTGTCAACTGTTAATATGGGAAGAGAAGAAAATGCTCACTGATGGACTCTTCTTCCCTAGGCCTCTGGAGCACTGTTGCCTGGAGACAAGCCCTCCTTGGGGCAGAGCAGCATGAAGCCAGCAGGGGATTTTAAATCAGCTTCATTCCTGACATCTTAAAGGATAGAGGGGAAGATGCAAAAGAATGTCCTCTGGATGTAGAAGCTGTGGAATCACCTGTTAATGCTGAACCACATGAGAATAAAGCCTAGTATAAAAGATATCTCTTAAGAACCTGGAGATCAGCATTTGATTCTTGAATTTGCACAGCAGCTCTCTTTGAAGAGCTTCCTACAGTCACCTACATTTACCAAGTACCTGTTTACTGGATGCCGACTACAGAGCAGGCATCAGGGTAGGTGCTTCAGAATCAAAAGTGAAGAAGTGGCCCCTGCTCTCAAAGGGCTCTTGGACAGGTTTATATGGCGGGGGAAGGAGGGAGCAGAGGGGGGGAACCCTATTTCCCATTCTGCTGGTAGAGAATTTGAGGCCCCCAAAAGTGAAATAATTCAAAAGATCCACCCTTAAGTCATTTACCTTATGTACAGACCTTACAGTGAACCTTTAGAAGGACAACGATGTCGTTCTAAAGTTATCCATGAGGGCAATCCTTTAACATTTACGAAAGGCTTCAAACCCTAAAAAGATGAGGCTTGCTCGAGAGCTCACAGCATTCAAGCGGCAGAGTCTGGGCTGGAACCCAGTTCTTCTGACAACAGATCCCTTGTGCCCTCAGCACGAGCATGCCGTCTGGGAGCAAGAGCAGCCCAGCCATACTCACCATCCGTATCCGTTCATCTTCAAGATTCCTGAGGACAGTGGCAAACTCTTGCAAAGACCTTGCTGGAAAAGAGAAAAGGGCCATGAGGTGGGAGGCAGTGGGTCTTGGGAAGCCTTTCCAGCTCCAGCTATTATGGTATGGATTTAAATTGCTTAGCACGTGCAGACACCTCAAGTCAATTGCTTCCCAAGGCTCTCCTTATCTTTTAATCATTAACCATTAAGGGTGACCCAGAAATGCAGGTTAATTCCACCTGGCACTTTAGCTAGGGAAGGACTTCTTCAAGGAAAAGACCTGCCTGTTCCTGAGAATACCCAGGACTGGTGAGACGCTGGCAGGCTCCCAGGCCCCGGCCTGGAAGGGGTAGAGTTCCGCTTAGGAATTGAAGGATTTCCTGTCCAGAATTCGACCTCCTCAACCTTTGTCGTGGGGTTGCGTCAGAACCCAGCCTTTTCTTTGGCACCAGAACTAAACAAACAGTGCTGCTGGCATTGGAAGCCACATCTCTGGCTTCTCCTTGGGTTCCTCCTTTTGAGTCCTCAAGTCACTCATTAAAGCGTGCAGCTTGCAGCATGGTGCTCAGACACGGGCAGTCTTCTCTGTCAGAATTATTCGCAAAGGCAATCAGCATTAAGTGCAATAGCCCTGAGGGTACTTGGGCCCCTTGTGCGATGCTGGGACAAGCATCCGTATTTCATGAGCTACAACAAGGATGAGTTTTCACCACTCTCAGCTGTCTCCCAATTCCTTGTGCTCGTCCCCAGATCCTGTGCTGTGTATGGCAACAGGAACTCAGTAAGACTTTGATGAATTAATTCAGTCAATGAAACTTTCTCAATTCTCACTGAACGCAATCAACCACGTTGCCCAATACAAGACTAGGGAGCGATGACAACGCCCTGGCAAAGAAAGGCGTCTTGACGTGCAAATCCTCCCCACTCGGGGCTGCCCACAGACAGACACGGGTGCGTGAAGAGCGAAGCAGCACAGCACGGTGGTAACTGGTCACCCACGTCAGCCCCTTGTTGAGGAAACAAAGGGCAGAGGAGAGGACCAGAGTGAACTGGACACTGAGCTCTCTCCTATCTGAAAGCAGTGGCAGCAACATAGCTTGGCCACCTGTTGCCAGGCCAGAATGTGGGGCCAATAGATTAGATTATTGAACTTTTCAAAGAAGCTGGAAAACCGGCATTTCAGATAAATTCAATTTATATGGTAATCCAATTAAAAAATGAGAGCTGAACAAAAACAGGGCTGCATTCTGACCTCGACCTACAGGCCATCATTTTGTGACCACTGACTTAATTCTCCCCTCACCCACCTGCTTCTACTTTTGCACTAAGCTCTTAGTACTGTGGCTGGGGGGAAGAACACCACAAAACCAGCCAGGAGAACACTAACGGAAGGTAGCGGGGAGACCTGCAAAACTTCAGACTGTCTCCTACTCGCTGGAGGGTGAGTGAGGCAATCCCGGAAGTCAAAACCAGAGTAGCCCCAAGACCCAATCCTCACATATCTCTGCCTCTCCACTGCCACCATGGACGTCGTTCTTTACCAACCTTAGACACTTGCGATCCCAGGAAAAAGGCTCTGCCAAGACACTGAAAACTGACGAGCAATGTTTTTATTTTCTGCACAGTTGTGCCTTACCTATACACATCTCATCATCTGTTTCTGCATCTCCTATGCACTGAAATTTAAACTCATTTAAGGAATCTGCAAACTTCCGCTTCGCTGAAGACAGATCTAGCAAGAAAAAGAAAGGAAAAATCAGGAATTACTAAAATTAAACTGGCTTTCTAATTTGCTGCCCTCTCTGGTTCTTCTATGAATCTGGCAGCAAGCCTATTTGTTCCTGAGTCCATGTCGAAGTACAAAGGAATGCAAATTCAAAATAGTAAATACTTGTTGATAACATAAAGCACTGACTTGCTCTGGAAGTTAACATTTTTGTTATATTTGCTTTACCAATTCAAGTCCTATCTCTACTTCCTCAAGCCACAGTGAGTCCTGTCATCTCCATTTGACACACGTGGGAATCCAGTTGCCTAAGGAGGTCAGGGAGAATGCCTCGGTCAGAGCCAACATCAACACCCACAGCCTGCGGGTCCTCCGTGTGGTCAGTGCAGCTGCCCCGGCATCCAACTCACAACACAAACTTTCATTAGGGAGGGAGCCCGAGGAGGCTGGAGGAAGGGCTGGGAACCACCCCCATTCCATGGTACGGGAGCACCCAGCGGAGGCCCACATTCTCTGAACCCTCTCTGCTCTCCGTCCGAGCAGAGTGGCCAGCCTGACACCATTCTACCTGGACCATTTTCCTGGGTAGCTACATCCACCACCACCAGGAGAACAAACACCTGGCAATGTGTTTTACTGGGGTAAAAACACATTCCACGCCTAGTATCTATAACAAAAGCTTTCAGAGGACCTTGTCAAATGAAAAAAAAAAAAAAAAAAGCTTTCATTTAAGATAGTAATAAAAGCCAATGATCCTTCCTGAGCCTTCAGCTTCTGTGAAGGGTATACAACCACCAAGGTAGCTTTAAGTGGACTGACAGATCTGGCTGCTCGGTGCAAATGTGCTTAACTTAATTCCGTGTGCAGCCTTCCTGCAGATCAGGCTAATCATTCAAATTACCCTCATCCGTGCTTCCCTCATTGAGGGGGAAATGGCATTACGTTCGAACTCCCAGAGGAGGGAAATGTGAGGCAGGACCAGCAGCGCGGCTGGGCTTTAATAGGACAAGGGGAGGGAAGGGGCATATTCTGGCCTCAGAGCAACATAACCTACTAAAAGAAAAGCATCCATGATCTCCAGTATTTCTCTTTCTCAGCTTCCAGATTTGTCCTTGGAGGTTAGGGGTCATGTTTTTCGTCTTCTGATTTTGTTTGGTTTGTTTCCTCTCCATGGCCTGGCAGTGCATCCTGCTCAGTGTGTGCTGAATAAACGTGTGTGGGAGGCACTGTATACAAATCCAACCCCCTGTGCTAACTGCGAGCAGTGGCTGTTAGCGGATGAGCCAGGCTTACGCCATGCTGCTGTGCTCAGGTCCAGGGCTACCGCATGGACACCGGCAGCTCCTGCCCCTGGACCAGCCTCCCATTGGCTCGGATGACATGGTCCCAAGCTAGCTGTGGCTTGTGCAAAGCACTCTGCTCCAAACCGAAAGAGGAACGCACTTGGAGCGGAGAAGGAGAACACAGGAGCCAACAGCCAACAGTCTCTGGTCTCTCCCTGGTTCATGGAATGGTCCTTGCCAAAAAGTCAAAAGATGCCAGTAGAGGACTCAGGCATCTATCAAAACTGGCCAACCCAGGCTGAGGCTACCGCTTAGACTACAAATCGCTCCCTGGCAAGGCAAGAAAGACACAGATGCATCTGAAAGTCAGAACACTGTGGGGAAGAAGGAAAAGAGGCAGCCACAGGCAGGCAGGAGAAAAAAGGAAGAGAATAATATTTGAGAGTGGAAGACAAAGCACTCTAAGAGCCCCAATGTGTGTGTACTGAATGTGGGTGTGGTCGTACATATCCTTAGTAGAATGTTCCCCCAATCAGGACTCACAAAGAAAGGCCTGAGCAAAGAGTAACAGCAGGTTTGCTTCTCCACCCAGCTGACAACCCTCCTGTGCCTCCCCGGAAGGCAAGAAAGACTCAAGCTGGACACTCACCTCAACAAAGTGGAAAAAGGTGAAATGCAAGCCAGGCTCAGGAAAGCTCCCAGCACGCACTGAGAAGCCACACCACCGGGGGCAGCCGCCAGCGAGGATCAGAAAGCAGCTCGTACGGCACAACTGGGCCTTTGTGGAGCCTCTGCACAGGTGGACCCATTTGACCAGGACAGGGCCTGTCAGCTTATGGCCAGATGGGGACCTGACTTCATTGTCCTGTGGCACCGAGCACACCCTGCCACAGTGCAAACCTGAGAAGCAACGCGGGCCCGTGAAGCTGGGGGAGAAGCCAGTCCACCACGGGAGATGAGGTAATAATGACTGCTGGTGTGGGGCTGACACCGCGCTCAGGCCAGTGAGGACAGCTGGGTAGAGCGAGAACCCTCACGGCTGCACCTGAAAGGTAACTCGCCTCGGGCCTAACAGAGGAATCTTTCAGTAAAGCTACAGCGGATACCTGTCATCTCGCTTGTTGAGAATCCTTTCCCCAGTCTCTGGGACAGCATGTCCAACTTGTTCTGGAGAACCTCCTTTCTCTGCTTGCATTCTATGGGGTGCTTATGACAGGCTGATCAACCCCAACCCTTGGGCCCCAACCCCAGTGGGGTTGCCCACTGGCTCCTGGGTTCAAATTCCAGCTCCACCATTTATGGGATACATAACTAACCCCGGGTTAGTCGTGAAGTCTCAGTCATCTCACCCGACAGGAGTCATCAATCCGTGGGTTAGGTAGGGAGAACCCTGGGAGGCACGCTGCATAAGCACGCTGCATGTCGTAAGGTTCAGTTCCAGGCAAAACTGGGCTATTCTTTCCTACGTGAATCCTCCAGTAGCAGAACCCAGGGAAGATAAGCCTGAATGCCTGTGTTTGGAGCCCAGAGAAGTTAAAGGACTAACATAAAAGCACACAGCGTCTGAGGAGGGGACGTGTGACGTGACTTAGTCCTGTGAACTGAGATCCCTGTAGCATGTGGGAACACCATGCTGCCTCACCTGATTAAGATAAACCTCTCTGTGTTACTTGGGAGAATCAAGAGGACATAAAAAGGGAACTTTCCACCCAAAAGCCATCGTTTCTTGTCCATTTCAACCCAATAGGGTTGGTGGTGTCTTCCGCAGATTATCACCTTGGATATGCAGCTCCCCAGAGATTCATTTCAGGAGCTTTCCCTGTGATGCACACAGGAATCTCACACGTCCATTCCAGCGAGAGGAGAGGGGAAAGAGGAGAGGCTGGTACGGGTGCTGGGTGCATGCCAAGCTTCGCGGCACCCTGCTCACACAGCCCCGCTGT
Organism: Indri indri; assembly: GCA_004363605.1. NCBI lineage: Eukaryota > Metazoa > Chordata > Mammalia > Primates > Indriidae > Indri > Indri indri. The sequence goes on along the minus strand of RJWJ010009922.1, from coordinate 13,701 downwards.
TTCGTGCACAGGCAGTGCAAGACACAGCAAGATGCCGAGCAGAGTCAAGAATATTTACTTTGCAGAAACATCTGTTGCTGGGAAAGCAGAACGCTGGCCAGTGTGGAGTGAAGTCATCACGTCAGCACCCGGAGAGGCCAAGGATCTGCTTTCCAGAGTAGCTAGGCCAGGCGGCTAAGGGCTATGGAAGCAACTAGAAGTCTGGGCCTTGAGAGATACCCCCAAAGCCATCTGCCCATTCAGGGGCCAGAGGAAAGTGCCCTTTCTTCCTGGAGACGCCATGCTCTGCCTCAGCAGATACCGATCTGCACAGGGTTTGAGAGAATTTAACCCAATGATGATCCTTCTTTCACTAAAACAGAGGTTTACTGTAACTTTTTTAAAATTAGAATCTACCTTAATTTTAAACAAGTTTGGCCAGTAATACCACAAGTCATTTCCTTTTTCTCCCTGGGTAAAACTTAACATACATGTACTTATACAAACGTGCACACATGTGTACACCCACGTAATGAAGGACTCAACGTAACCTTATAACTATATCTATTTTCAGTGCATCTATTGCCTTTGTGACCTCCAAAGTTACCAAAACTGTACATTAACTACCCTTAAAAATTGTTGCTACTCAGTCACATCTTTCTCTCTAGACTTAGAGAGTGATCACAGTTAATAAAGACTACTGCTGAGGTAAGAACTTGCAACAGGCTGCTTATAGCAAAAGAAAACCAAAGTCCCAGGCCTTGTTAACCCCTCCCCTCTCCGAATACCAGTTACACTGACTACCTTGTAGTTGGAACCATTCTGGAACGATTCGAGAATGGCTTCATGTCATAATGCACAAGGAGTGCCTAGCACAGGGCTGGACACAGGGCCCCTCAAAACCTGCCATGCGGATCTGAGGGGGCACCGCAAGATAAGCTAGCTCATGGGTGGAGTGTCCTAGAGTCCCCAGAGAGGACCCATGACTGAGAGCCCAGAATGGACACCAGCCCCCCAGAGACTGCAGGTTTAGTCCACACCCCTATCCCCAGGTAAAAACACACTCAAAACCAAACTCTCTGCGCCCTCCTACCCTCTCCTGAGAGGGCCAGCAAAGGGCCCCCTCCTGCATCCCCAGCACAGCGGAGGACACTGCCATTCACCCGCCACTCAAGTCAACACCGCGTGTCGTCCTTCACAGGCAGCAGGCTCCTTCATGCGCACCGTCCGTCCCCAAGTCTGTCCACTTTGCCTCCTAAGCATCGCTCAATTCTGTCTACTCCTCCCATCACCATCAGCAACTCCTCAGACCAAATTTGCCTGGATAACTGCAACTGCCTCCTCTCTGGTCTCCCCACACCCACTTCAGTCCCTCCAGTCGGTTCTCCACCCAATCCTGGCAACACCAGCAATGAGCCCTGTGATGCCTTCCTAGAGCTCTGGGGACAAAGACCAAAGTCCCTCCCAAGGCCTGAGAGGCCCTGTAGGGTCTGACCTCCCCCACTCTGTCTCTGGGCTCCAGCTGCTCTGGCCTCTGCCTGTTCCTGGAGCATGCCCTACTCCTACCTGCCACCATGTGCCTACTCTTGCCTGCAGCCCTCAGCCCAAAAGTTCCTTCCTCCAGGAAGCCTTCCTTGACTTCTCTAACCGGGCCAAACCCAACTCTATTTTCCACTCCCTGAGTACCATGCACCTTTTCTTCAGAGCAACTTGTGCAAGTCTGGTTGGAGCTTGGTATAGGTAGGAATGTGCTTACTATTAACATGTAACCACCTCCCCTAATGTTGTCCATTGAGGAAGATTCCAGCAGAGCTGGAGGGAGAGCCACCACCAACCAGCAGGAGCATGAAGAAAAACCTCTATACCAAGGGACCCGGAGAAATGAGCCACAGACAAGCCAGCCGGCAGCCACAGCCATGTGTCCTCTTTTAGCTCCAGCATAACCCCAAGCCTGGACGGAGTTAAAACAGTTTTAAGAAGAGTCTCTAGAGATCTTTCTTTTCTCTCTCTCCATATTGGGCAAACTGAGAACAGAACATATCCTTTCAGAAACTGTGCCTGGACAAAGGCATTTCCCCCCAAGTCTGTATGTGGCATTTTAAACCTAGTTCAATGTGCTTAACCTATTATAAGAAAATGATGTCCACTTAAGTGCCATGCTACAGCCTGAACCCCTGCATTGCACCAGCAAAAAGAAACAGACCCTGTTCAAATCTTACAACCAAACAAAATTCCCCACAGCATGTCTCATTTCTGTGACTCGTGGTCTTACCTGCGGCCACTAGGTGGCAATCAACTATATTACAGGAGGTGTGCTAAGACTCAAGGAGAAATGACAAGGCCAGCCTTCAAGGCAGTGCTGAGGACAGAGCCTGTCCCGTGGAGGATGCACCCACCTGAGAAGGGAAACGTCCTATGGGTGCCGAGCCAGCAACTGGGGAAGGGGCCCTGGCCTCCACGTGGGCAGAACTGCACATTCAAGCCTGCGATGCAGAGGAGAAGGGGGAAGGAGATGAAGTCGCCGCCAACCTTCCCCTCACATCTGGCTTGAAAACCTCTCGTCTCCCCGAGGCAGATGATATGCCCACCAACCATGTTGGCCACAGCACGTTATATAACGTGCATTCTGATTACACATCTGCGTGCTTTTCCTGAGGCCATTTCCCTAAAACTGTATTTCCTAAATGAGGCCATCGTTAGCATCGACTCTGGAGAATTTGTTTTTCCAACCACAGCACTAAAGCTAATGAATTTTCAGAGCTGATTTTGAAATCAAGTAGAACAAAGAAGTGTTACCCTTTCCAAGATGAGGTTTCTAGTTCTGTTTACATGGAAACACCCTTCAAGAATAACATAGGAGGCCCAAACCCACCTTAATCTACATCAAAATCACTATAAATATACTATGCATTCATTTATTGGGTACTTGCTATGTAATATGTACCTACTAAGTACTTTAAATCCTTCCATCCTGACAAGTGTCTTGTCAAGTAGGTATTATTACCTCCGTTGTGCAGATGCGGAAACTGAGGCTGACAGGTTAAATAATCTACCCAAGATCACACAGCAAATGAGTGGTAGTATAAGAAATTTGGTCTCTCTGACTCCAAAACTCTTAACTACTATACTACATTGCCTAATTCACTCAAATATTTGAGAATCTGGTATCAATGTACTCAAAGGAAAGACAAGACTGCATGCAGACATTCCATATCCTTAAAGGGAATACAATTTAGAAGGGCCTAATCTGTGTATACGAAACTATAAATTAAGGTAGAATGTGCTAAGGCAATCAGAGAGTAGACAAAATTGGCTACAGAAGCACAAGCAGGATATTATCCCAGCTGGGGCCTTTGGAGGAGGCTTCTCAGAAAAAAAGAAGAGGGAGGGGCACTTGGGCTGAGCCTTCGGGTTCAGTTCTATGTGGACGTGTAGAAACCAGAGAAGGTACGGGGCAGGGCGGCACGTCTGGAAGGTACAAGTGGAAACAGGGCACAAAGAGATGCAAAAGCAAAGGACCCGCCCGGAAAGAGCAGGAAGTTCAGCTAGTGGACAGGAGGTAAGACGAGGAAGAAAGGTTAGAATCAAACCATGGAGGGACTTGAATGTTAAGCTAAGGAATTTGGACTTTATCCCTTAAAGAAGTGGGAGCCAGCTGGGCACCGCGGAGATGTGCGCCTGTAGTCCCAGCTATTCCGGAGAATGAGGCAGGAGGATCACTTGAGCCCAGGAGTTCGAATCCAGTCAGTGGGGCAACACAGTGAGACCCCCCATCTCTTTGGGGGAAAAAGGAAAAAAAGAAAGGAAGGAAAGAAATAGGAACAGACTGTTACAGAGGAGTGACAAGATCAATTTAAACGTTGATTAATAAACCTTTTACTAGGGAGCTGGCCTGGAATTTTGTTTTGGAACACCTACTCTAACTCCTCCATGCAACCACAGTCAAGGGGCATTCTCCCTGTAGGATAACTAGATGACAGATGACACTTCTCAACCTGGACATTTGTCACAGACCACTAGTCAGCCAGGAGATAAAGGAAGAGTATAAAATAGGATTCAAAAACACTGCTCCCTATTGAAAACTCCAAGTTCAAGTTCTATTATGAATGATTAGTAACATTACCATTAGTTATACATAACTATATATAAATGATGTATACAAATACATTTGTATTTCCAAAGTGCTGTATTGGCTTTAGCTCTTCCTCATAAGAACATTTAGAGTTTTAGTAATAGCACCTGTTTGTTTATTTGTTTTTTGGAGACAGGGTCTTGCTCTGTTGCCCAGGCTACAGTGCAGTGGCATCATCATAGCTCACTGCAATCTGGAACTCCTGGGCTCAAACGATCCTCCTGCCCTAGTCTCCTGAGTAGCTGGGACTACAGGTGCATACCACCATGCTCAGCTAATTTTTTTTTTTTTTTCCTATTTTTTGTAGAGACGAGATCTCCTTATGTTACTCAGGCTGGTCTCCAACTCCTGGCCTCAAGCGATCTTCCTGCCTCATCTTCCCAAAGTGCTGGTAATACAGGCATGAGCCACCATGCCCGGTTAGCACTTGACCTGTTATAGATTGGAAGAAATTAAGGACTGGCTTACTGACAGTGCATGTCACATAGCAGGTGCTTAACAAACACTTGCTCAATCAGTGACTGTGGTGTCGAGTGATTTGGTCAGCATCAGATCCATGATAAAAACAGAAGCCCTAAAGAGCCCATCCCCAAACTTGAACTGCTCGGCCCTGACACAAAGCAGAAAGACACAAGAATGAAGGTACCGTATTTAGAACAACCACGTTCACATGCTGCCCCAAGACGTGATAAGGCAGCGGCAGGTCAGCGCAGGAAAAACTCCCTCAAGGAAAACTGCGATGATTGGCTTCATTAAAACAAAGAAACCCATTTTGAGAGGGACTCATCAAGTGAGGAAGCAAAAAAGAGAGGGTATTTCCAGGCAGCTCAATTGCAAATATCACACACAGAGCACGAATGGAGGACAATTTAGAGGACGATGACATGTGCGGTCACTGCAAACATGGGTTTAAATCCCGGTCTCTCACTTCCTAGCGGTGTGACTTTGGGCAAATTACTCAATCTTTCCAAGCATCGACGTAACTATGAGGATAACAGGTACCTCGCAGGGTTGCTGTGGGAATCTAAAATAGGGGAGAAATGTCACGGAAGAGCAGGGCACAAGGTAGCCTGCGGATGCTGATTCGCCTGCTTCCCAGGAGCAGAGGCGGAGTGGAAGCTTACCAGCAGGTCGGAGAGAAGAGAATCAACAAAAGGAGAATCTTAATTAGCATCAGAACTAAGCAATTTGTCCTCACTGAGTCACCAAACTAATCAAATAACCCCATTCTGGTGAACTACTAAAAACACATTTGAGTCCCTAATGGTTTTCCTCAGATGCTTAGAAAACTCCTAATACATCTACAAATTTATTAATACAATTTCCTTTCACCCCCACAGATGAAAAGACAAGGCGCAAACCCTGGTGAACTAAATAACACTATTTTTAAAACTGAACTCACTCGAAGCACTATGGGTTTCTTTTTGAGGAGTTTATTAAACTCAAGCGGTGGCTTTTAAATGCACTGGGGAAAGAGTGCTATCATCAAATCCTTTTTGTCAGCTGCCTGGGGAGGCAGGCCGGCCCCAGACAAAACGGATTTAAGAACTGAGCGTGCTGAGGTAACAGCCAAGGTACCTGGGATCGACAGGGTTCGCAAGCCCTGGGAAGGTGGTCCTTGGGCTTTGCCCCTAAGGTAGGCACATTTTTAGAAGGTGGGCAGCATTAAGAGGAGACCACATGAATCAGACCGAAGGTTCTGCAGGGAGAGCAGGTCAGACTCAGGCTGGGAAGACCAGAAGGGGCCGGATGGGCTGAGCTAGAGCGGGGGCTGAGAATGGGGCAGGTACTCCTCTCTCTCAACACCAAGCAGGAGAGCAGATGGGGGAGGATCCTGGCTTGAGCCTCAAGACTTAGATTTTGCTTCTGGAATGCCCCCCTTCTGCCGCACAGCTTCTCAAGCTTTAAGGTGCACGCAATCACCCGGGAATCTTGTCAAAACGCTGGTTCTGATCCAGCAGGCCTAGGAGCCCGAGGGGCTGTGATTCTAACAAAGTCCCAGGTGAAGCCAGTGATGCTGGTCCAGGCACCACACTCTCCAAGGCAAGGGTCTGGACTCTCACTCAAGACCCCGAGAGCAAAGATCACAGCTTCTTTATCCTTCCAGCACAGTGCCTGGAACACACAGGACTTCAGTACATATTGGAGAAATAAATGGATGAATTCCTTGAGAGCACTGAAACTGTTGCAGACAAAATGGAACAAAACCTAGAATAAGAACCATAAACGGGCCGCCTCCTTACACCGTCATCAACTATACATGTGAACCCAGGGAAAGCTACTTGTCAGAGAAGTCATTCGAAAACCAAGGGACTGAGCCAGTTGACTTTTAAGGTCCCTTCTAACTCTAAGATTCCTTTCAAAGTACCTTTTCTGGGCCTTTTATTTATTTTTAATGGGGAAGTTTATATACTGGATATTCCTACAGGAAGGCACACCTCTATGTCATTCTCAGAGAGCAGGTTCCAAAAATCCAATTGAGAGAACACAGACTCTGTTAGTCTCAGCGAATAACCATAGCAACTAATACCCCCCAAATGAAATGATGTCTTCACAATGATGTGCTGGCTCAATTAGATTAAGAGGGTGACGTGTACCATCTGAAAATTTATGGCCATGAACTTACAGCAAAAGCCAGACCTTGTTGGAAGAGGGTTATAAGAAAGGTCTTGCCAATAAATCGAAGAAGAGACAAAGAGCCAGAAAAAATCAAGTAGATGAGTAACTCGGACAGGACGGCTCTCCCTGTCCCAAGTCCACACAGGCAGGGCCCAAGCACCTACATATGAATCCATAACTTGGCAAAAGAGTTACAAATCCAAATCTGAGTATGACCACTTGTACCAGGGAGTTATCAAGCAACTGCCATTTTATTCTCTTTCTTTGCCTTTCTTCCTGCATATTACAAAAGGAAAATGAATACTGCTACCTCAAAAAAGTCTGCAGAAAGATTTACCAAAATAATTGTAAAGGTTTTTAGAAGAAAAAGAAGAAAACTGCAAAATAGTACATTACGGGTGATAATGAATTTCCAACCACATTAATTTCTCCACAGGTCATCACGAACGCCAATCTTTCTGTTCCAAGGTCTTTAGATTGGAGTCAGAATCGTGCACGAAAAACTCAGCGTCTGTTAAGTACTCTATCTATTGTCTTTCTATACCCTTAGGCCTACCTCTTCCGGGGTCTGGACGATCACATTTGCACTGAACAAATCTGGGCAAGCAAGAACCTCACTTGAAAAGCAGGAAAAGAGAAGCCAAGGCCAGTCACCTCCCTGTAACCCCTGAGCCTTTTCTAGCAAAGAACAAAAAGAAAGAAGAACCACAAACCAACCAACAGGCCAGCCCCAAGAATCAGGGCTTACCTGGCATTCGACAGTCGTTAACTCAGAAAGTCACAGTCGGCAGAACCTGGGGACACACACACACAGTCAGCCACACCGCCGGCTGTTCTCACCAACAATTAAGATGAAGTTGAGGGTAGTCAAGGGAAAAACAAGGCCCGGTGAGTAAACCGAGGCCTTCGACTAGCCAAATAGCTGAGATTCGTGGTTAGCAGACTCCCGGGATTCTAACTCCCGTCTCACCCACTTACAAGGTCCCTGCACTCAGTTTCCACCTGTGTGAAAAGGAGCTAAAAGGAAACCTGCCTCCTGAGGTTGCTGTGAGGAAAGAGATGATGCAGAAGGCTTAGCACAGGGCCTGGCCTGCAGCAAGCGCTCAGCAGACCAGAGGTATTATTATTTATATTTATACAGATAATAAATAAAATGCCAGGCTAATTGACTTCTATGTAAAAATAGAGGACAGTGAAGCCACCTGGCCCCCTCCCACCCATCTTCTAGTCCCTGCCACTTTGCCCTCCTCTCGCCCTCGTTCCCACGAGGCTCCGTGCAGAATTATCAGGATGCAAACTGAATCGGCCTAATCCCTGGACTCAGCTCAGACACCCCTTGCCACTAATACAGGAAGCAAGGCAGTGGCTCCTCAGCACCAGAATGAGTTCAATTTAAAAAGGAAAATGCACTCATCTCCCCCTGGATCAAATGAACGTTTCCGAAAGAAAAAAAAAAAAAAAAAGACATTCTGAAGAGAGCCACACCTAATAACATTCCCAGAAATTAGTTTCACTTTCATTAGTTTCACTATCGCTGTTTAATTAGCCACTTCCCTGCTGCTCCTCAGGGGAGGCTGGCGCTCCAGGGACCAAGCAGGGAAGTCCCAGAGGGCAAACATTCACCCTCCTCTCGGGTTCCCAAGAAATCCCCAGGCACCTCACCTCCCTGCCCAACTCTGTCTCCTCCCCAGCCTGGTCCCCAGGCCAAGCAAGAACTCATGCCCCGGCTAGTTCTCAAAGTACCCCTTGCTGCAGACCACCACAGAATTTGAGAGGCCAAAGATTAGAGTTTCGTATTTTGCTCAATACGATCGAGCGCCCTTGCAACAGACTCTCCTAGGGTGCCTGCTGCCCCAGCCACCGGAATCAAAATCTCTGGGGCTGGCGTCCAGGAATCTGGGCTTCCCAGGCGGTTTTTATGCATGCTCAAGTTTGAGAAATGATATCACCTAAACCTTCAGAACATCTAGTACCAAGTACCAATAATGGAACTGCACCAGGTTACAAAGGTGGAGCTCCATGGAGCAAGCCAGATCTTCTAATTCCTGACAGTAGGTTTACAAATGTTCCCATAGCAGACAATTAATGCTCATGATAGAAGAAATCTAGGTGACAGGAGGGGTGGGAGGAGGAAACACCAGAATTAGTTTTAAAAATCACAAATTCCAAAGCCTGCATCTTTCAAAAAACATTCTCAATCATGTCTCTCATTCTGAAGCCCACACAGCTGACCAGGAACACAACTCTGTTGGGGGGTCTGCTTTGTAGAGACCCAGCTAGTGGCACCTGGAGCTGATGAACAGCCCTGGTGCTGACTGTCCACAAAGCTATCCGGAAACCAGGCTTCCCATAGAAGGAGCAGCTGCCTTAAGCACCTGGGGAGCCAAGCACTCTTGGACTATAGGCCTGGGCAGGGGCTGCCAATACAAGCTCTGCTCAGCTAATCTTCTCTCAGCCTACAAACAGCAAACCTGACACACGGACTCAAGTGAAGCCAGGATGCAGCTCATAGGGCAGCTGAAAATGGGAGTGCCTGAGGTCTAGGCAGGGCAGCTTCATGGGCATGCAACCTAGATAGCTATACCAGGCCCTATGCTCAGAAGGGCCTGCTTGGTTTAATGCTCTGCTACAGCTGTCTTGAAATGTTTAATAGTTTTATCTTTGAACTTGCATTTTGTGAGTGAAGTCCAGTGGGACAGTGGGGCATGCAGGTGTGCAGAGGAGACGTGAGCAGCCTGGGTGTCATGCATGACTGCTGGAGTTCCTTGCGGCCCATGTGCACATGTGCTTGTGAAGCCCATGAGCATGGAATTGTGCGGGACCCACGATAGGTGGGAGCTCAAGAGACTCAAACGAGTATGTTGTGTCTACAACTGAGGAAGCAACTGCTGACAGCCCGCAAGGGGCCATGCCTTCCATCTCAACCAGAACTTGCCAGATGCAAGAGGAAGGCCATGGCAGTCTAAGACACAAAACTGCCCAGGAACCCTAGCAGAACCTTTCTTTCTCCTGTTATTTCCCGGATAAGCCAACACTGACCAGGTGACCTAGGACAGGGATAACCTGCAGTCCCTTTCCTTTCAGTCCTTCCTTACTTACCAATACGCCAAAGGCAGAGCATGTTGAAAGAATATGTATACATCAAGAAGTGAAATACAGTTATTTTGTGCATTTTCACTGTTCTTGGAAGAATGAAATAAATGCACATGAGCTACAAAATATGGATTGTATAATCTTGGTGATTCTGCATACGAGTCAGATGATCTTATACTTACATTTAAAATTGGCATTGACAATATAAAGATGAACAGAATTCATGCTAATAATTTAAATTTTTAATTTTTCTTTTTTAGAACATTAAATAGCAAATTAAAAGCACCACAAGTCAAGAGATAGAGACCAGAAAAGAAAGAAAGAAAGTTTCTATTTTAATGCCTTTATAACAGTACTTATGTCTGCTTTCTGAACAAGGAGCCCCACAGACTCAGTAGCCAGTCCTGGGCACAGGAACATCCTGGGATTGCTCTTCCACCTCAGTTAACTGCCCTCTCCTCCTACTGGTACCTTGGGAAAGACCTGAGTCCAGGCGACCACCACCTCTAGCCTGGACTACTAACTGCCCTCCCACTCCCTCCTTGCTCCCCCTTCCAGACCATTTGTCACTCAGCTGCCCAGAATGACCTATTCAAAAGGCAGATCTGACCTTGTCACCACCCCTCCCATAATCCCCGGATTATAACTCTTCCCATTCCCCCCAAGACAAATCTGACCAGGACCTACAAAGTCTGCCTTGTCTACTCACCCCGCTGGGCCTTGCTGTTGCTCTGTGCCCCATTCCCACTGGCCAACTTTCAGATCCTCAAAGGTGCCAGGATCCCTCTAGCCACAAAGCCTGGTGCGTCCCGTGCCCTCTGCCTGGGCAAATTGTGCCAATTAACATCAGGTAAATGTACAGCCATCCTTTCTAACACATCAGGTATCACTTGAGGGAAAAACACATGCACACGCAAAAAACACACCCCCATTGATTTGGCTTTTGAAGTTCACCTGCATCAGATCACCCCAGACCTAACAAATCAGAAATTCTGGGAATCAAATCTGGAAATCTGCCTTTTTAATAAATTATCCAGATGATTCCTATGCACAGTAAGTTTATGAACCACTGTTATGGGAAGACATTGCACATAATATGTAAATACCAGGGAACTAGAAGAAGCTAATAACATGGAACCTCAGAGAACAAGAAAGAAAAGGAAAGCAATGTCCTGTAGACCCGGAAAGTCCCTGGCAACACACCTCCAAGAAAGCAGCAGGAAACTGTTCCCAGAGGAGAGAAGAACCATGGAAAAACCCTAGGCCATTGTTCATGAGGGTCATTAATTACTTTGGCTATTTACAATCTCACGGACACTTCCTCCTATCTCAAGGTGCTCCTGGGACACTCAGTAAGAAACCCTGACATGCTCCCTCGCTGCAGGAAGAACAGAGTGAACCTGAGTCAGGGACCTGCAATGGGCAGGGCCACCTCCCGCAGTCACACAGTTTCTTCTGGGCATCTGGAAGAATCCTGTACCCAGGAGCCCTCACCAGAGACTAGAATCCCAACGGATGCGGGACCACCCTGCCCCCAGCCGGCCTCACTGCCTGTCAACCCAGAAACGCTGAGAAATGAGAAGCCTTGGGAGAAAGCCTCCCAGCACCTCTCCACCAACTTTAATATCCCCTTCTGCAGTACGGTGAATAGTGTTCCCAAGATCCATGTCCACCTGGAACATTGGAATGTGACCTTATTTGGAAATGAGATCTTTGCAGATATAATTAGTTAAAATGAGGTCATACTAGATTGGGGTGGGCCCTAAATCCAATGACTGGTGTTCTTATTAGAGGAGGAGAAGACACACAGACACACAGGGAAGACGGCCCTGTGACAATGGGGCAGAAATCAGAGTGATGCAGCCACAAGCCAAGGAATACCAAGGACTGCCAGGAGCCACCAAAAGCTAGGAAGAGGCAAGGAATGGCTTCCCTGGAGCCTTCAGAGAGAACATGGTCCTGCTGACACCTTGATTTCAGATTCTGGCCTCCAGGACTGTAAGAAAATAAATTTCTGTTGTTTTAAGCCAACCAGTTTGTGGTACAGCTGTCCCTTGGTATCCACAGGGGACTGACTGGTTCCGGACCCTCCACAGATAGCAAAATCCACTTATGCTCGAGTCCCTTACATAAAATGCTGTAGTATTTGCATATAACCTGTGCACATTCTCCCGTATACTTTAAATCATCCCAAGATTATTTATAATACCTAACATAAATGCTATATAAGTAGTTGTTATACTGTATTCTTTAGGGAACAATGGCAAGAAAAGGTCTGTACATGTTCGGTACAGATGCAATTTTTTTTCAAATATTTTTGATCTTCACTTGGTTTAATCCACGGATGTAGGACCCACAGACACAGAGGGTCAACTGTAATTTGCTGTCGCAGCGCAAGGAACCTAACATGCCTCCTTTCTTAGGAAGCCTGAGCTTTAAAAAGTCATATTACCAAAACTTGGGGATTCTGCCACAACAAATAAAGGAAACGTTGCCCTTCCAACGCTGTAGGTGGTCTGCCCCCGCCTCGCTCAGAGCCGCCCTCCCACTGGCCAGCCCGAGTCCTTCCCAGATCAGTGCTCTCACACATCCTCCCTGGCCTGAAAGGCCTCTCCCACCCGGACTGACATTACCAACCAACCAACACCACTGACCAACACCTGGCTCCCTCCAAGAACCCCGTCGAGCTGCGGCTTCATACACACCGCCCCAACCGGCCCTCCACTGGCCCAGGCTGGGTACCCCCAACCAGCTCTTTCCACACTTGCTCAGCACGGGCAGCTCTGAGAGGGCAGAGGGCAGGTCAGTCCGGTACACCACCATAACCCAGGACTCACCGCAGCTCAGTACACAGGAGCAAATGGGCAGCTATTAATAACCTAATGGCATGCACAGATGCCCCCTGTTCTTCGTGACTTGGCCCAGAAATGGGCTCTGTCTGCTGTGTGACTTCTCACAGCTGTGATTATACTTCTGCTAAAGGAGTGTACTATACTATAAAGATCACTCATTGATTGTTATTCATTCGAAAACTGTGCATCATGTACCTATGTGCCTGATATAAGTCACTAGAAAAGATAAGCAAAAAGCAGACCCAGCCCATGCCTTCATGGTATTACAAATGGGGGTGGTGGGGCGTGTAAGTCAGTCTTAACGACCTCAAATCAAATGTGAAAAACAATGTAACAATCTTGCTCACAAGCCTCCCTCCCCGTTAAACTATGTCCTGCTCAGTGTTCCCAGGGCCTGGCACAGTGCCTGGCACGTAACAGGCAATCAATAATGCTAGATGGATGGAGGATGAATAAACTGAGGATGGATGGATGAATGGCAGGAATAGTGTCTGGTACATAACAGGCAGCCAATAATTGGAGAGATGGATGGACAGTCAGAGGGATGTAGGTATGGATACAGGGCTGGCACATAACAGGCAGCCAACAATGATGACCAGAACGAAGGACGGATGGATATCTAGGAAGCCAAGCACCCAGGATGAAATTTGCACAAGGCACAACTTAAAAGCACAAAAGAAGCCAGAGCCCTCTAAGTGCTACCTCTGAAACCTCCACCTCATTTCATCCCAGACCAACCAGCTGCCTCCTGGCATCTGAAACAATAACTCTAAATGAATCTGGTATGCCACCTCTACTGTAAACATTGAGTAGAAAAACAGCTTCACGACTGAACCAGGATCCACACCTTTCACCTCTCACAAAAATCAACTCACGCTGGCTATCAGATTTAAACCTAAGAAATGAAACTATTAGAATTCTAGAGGAAGAAGTTGGAAACACTCTTCTAGACATTGGCCTAGGCAAAGAATTTATGAAGAAGACCCCAAAGGCAATCACAGCAACAACCAAAATAAATAAATGGGA
>RJWJ010009921.1:0-48578 GCA_004363605.1 Indri indri | reverse complement strand
TGCCATTTCTTCACTGTGTCCTTGTGGACCTTGTAGGGAGGAGTATAGATACATGATATATTTGTCACCTTTAAGTGGAAGTCCGTTACAGATAGCTTCTCCCAGCCTATGATTAGTCTTTGGACTTGATCCTCTTCTCCTATGAAATGAGCATAATAATAATAGCAATAATAATACTCACTTATTCTCTTTAGGAGGTTCTTGTGAGGCTCCAAAGAGATAATATATGAGAAAGCACTTTATAAACTGTAATGTGTCATATGAATTCCAGTTGACTGTTATTAATACAAACATTAATGTTAATCTAGTGGAGGAAAGGAAACCTATAAACAGTTAATTATATTATGAAATGGTAAGAACAATGATGGATACGTGTGTATGCATTATGGGGGCAGATGAGTGTGGATGAGAAGCTGGCTATGGAACCCATGAATGGCTTTGTGAACCCAACTTGGACATTTGTGAATGGCTTCATGGAAGTAACAATAATGAGTTCATATTTAGGTGCCTTGGAGGGTATTGCTTATCATGTCCTTTTTCGAAAGACAAAAAAAAAAAAAATCTAATTAGTTTTAAGTGAAAAGTGCCAAAGAAGATCACCAAGCTATTCCCTCTCCTAAATGAAATTATCTATCCACTCAGCCAGGTCACCAAGGTACATTGTCTCAAGGAATTTAGGTTGAAGAATATATTTGTATAACATAAAAAATAAGGCAGTTAAGAGAAATAAAAAGGCTTATTGTACAGATAAATATTAAGTTGATCATGTAGGATTTGATCTTCCCTAGGAGGTATTGAAATAATCTCCTTTTCTTCAGAAAAGTTTCTGCTACTTTCCAGGCATTTTCACAAAGAGAATCTGACTTAATCTCACCATAATCTTTTACGGTATCTAGATTCTATCCTATTTTGCAGGTAAGGAACTGAGGAGTCAAAAAGCTGAGTTATTTGTCAAATTTAGATTCAGAATTTGAACCCAGGTCTCCAAATGCCAAGGAAAATGTTTGATTGATCACTGTCATCCAGGGACCAGCCACTGGCCATTTCTCCCAACCGTCTCTCATGATGAAAATTCATCAGGGCACATGCTCGGGTGAAGAATCAAAGTGGGGGCACTCACAGCCCAGGGGGTTGTTGGCAGATGTCCCATGGCATATGCCAGCACATTCTGTCAGCCCCTTGGGGGCACCAGAGCATCAGGCAATCAAAATGACAGGTTGTACAAAGATCCACACTCATTACAAATGGCCCTTCTTTTCCTTTTGTTTCCTTCCTTCCGAGCAGCTGGCATCTCTCAGCAAACTGTCGGTATTATATTTAAGACATAGTACATCATTAAAATAAAGCTCGGGGCTAATAATTATGTCTTGTTCAGGTGTTTTATGACTAAAGATTCTGACTTTCCCCCAAGGTTTCCAACTCACTCGTTTCCAAATTGCTTATCTTGGAGCATTTTTTACATTGTGGACGTGTCCCCAACAATTAAATAGCAGCTTAATCCTCCCTCTCTAGATCTTTCTTTTTGAGGTAGTGTCCTGGAGCCTAAGCTACTTCCACTTTCAAGATGGTATTTATGTAGTCCTCAATTGGCTATGAAAGTATGTCTGCACACAGAGCTTTATCAAAGTGGAAAGCCAGCTCTCAGCCTTCGTGTTGCTCACACTGCCCTGGCTTCATCTATTTATCAGCAATACTGCTAACCTCTCCCTACTCTGCTTCCACCTCCACCATTATTCAGCAGTTATTAAGACACCCAAAACATCAAACAAGATGTGGATTAGATAAGCATTTGATCTTTTAGCCTTAGTTATTTTATCTTTGGGGGTTGATAATAGTCCCCATCATTCAGAATTATTGTGAAGATAAAATGAGATCAAGTATGTAAAATTACTTTATAAGTTGTAAAGAAGTCATACTTTAGAGTTGGCAAAAGCAGTTTCATATAGATTGCCTCATTTAATACTCTTCATGAGCTGGTGAATCCTTTGTGGTGAATGCTTTGTGGTGGAGGAGAAAACTATTTGCTAGTTGACATTTAAAGTGGAACCCCTCTTTGACTATTTCCTTCCACTGGTTGGTCTTTACTGTGGCCAAGCAGTGTAGAAAGGGAAATAGACCATGATGGGGCAACATCTCCAGGCAGGGCAAGCATGAGAAGTAGATTTATTTTAAGGGTCCCAGAAAAAGAGAAACTCTGAATCAGCATTTCTATACACATTTATTAAAAGTAGGGTTTATGTAATGATTCTTTCACAGATTATTAATTTATTTGTTAAACTGCTTATTTCCTACATTATAAGGTTCACAAAAAGTGTTTTGAACCAAACACTGAAATCACTGCTGCTTACAGAAATTCTCTTAAGTTGTATCTTAATCCATTATTTGTTGCTATAACAGAATACCTGAGATTGGGTAATTTATAAAGAAAAGAGGTTTATTTTGGCTCATGGTTCTAGAGACTGGGAAGTCCAAGATCAGGCAGCTGCTTCTGGGGAGGGCCTTGTGCTGCATCCCCACATGGTGGAAAGGCCAAAGGGGAAGCAACCATGTGCCAAAGGGGGAAAACAGAAGGGGCAGCCTTGCTTTACAATAACTCACTCTCACAGTAACAAATTCAGTCCCACAGGAGAGAGAGCTCACTCATTCCCATGAGAATTAACCCAGTCCCAAAAGAGCAGCATTAATCCTTTTTAATGGATTAATCACCTTTTAAAGGCCCTACCTCCCAACACTGCCACAATGGGGTGGTGAACTTTAGGAACTTTTCAAATTTCCAACACATGATTTCAGGGGCACACACTCAAACCATAACAGGTTGTTTCCACTGGGCTCACTCTAGTTAGGTATTTGGTCTCAAATAGCTGAACTTACTTCAATTTCATGATTTGCAATCAGAAAGAATCACCTTACTATGAATATCCAAATCTCAGAGACACATACACATAACTTTTTCTTTCTCGTTTGAAATATTTGGTACATTTTTTTATATAATTTAGAACTAGCAAGGAATTTTGACCTTGGACTGTTCATTAATTCTTTTATCAAATATATTCAGCCCCTTTTCAGGGCAGGTGTTTCCTATGGGCTTAGGATTCAGAGGTAAATAAAACTGAGTCCTTTCCATTCCTCATAGAACTTTCAGTCTAGTAGAAATATTAGTCTCATCTATCAAAAGATATTACTCTCCACTCACCTGACTGCCTTGATATGCAGGTTACATATAGTTCTGCCAAACTTCAACTGCTTATGAACAAATTGTTATGGAATATTCTAATGTAAATAAAGTATACTGAAAATCCCATTTATTCACATAACTTCCCTTCAGCCATTTGATATAAGAAAAGTTCTAAACTTTCACAGGCACTTTGACTTCAGTCATTCTCAGATTTGATAAGCTTTGCAAAATAACAAAAATTGTTAGCATTTACATAAATTATATTAGTTAACATTTACTAAGCATTAAAAATGTAGTATGTCCTTAACATGCATCATTTTTCCTAAAGTTCATGATAACACTACTAACATGGTAAGGGATTAAGATTATCTCCATTTTACAGATGACAAATATAGTGGGACCTAAGCCAAGAATATTTTACCAGGTGTAGTCCTTGCAAATAAAAGAAACCTTTCCACACTCTTATATATTTGTTTTAATTTAACATGCATTAAGCACCTACTACATGCAAATTTCATTGTCAAATTCTGGAGAAGGGAGTAAAAATGGAAAAGACACAATTCCTACCCCAGGGGAATTTGAAATCTAATGGAGCCTAAAGACATGTACAGAAGTAATATAAGGCATTAAATTATGTGGGCAGAGGCAGTCGTGAGGGGAGTCCTGGGTATGATCAAGAATGGAAATGACCCTCAAGGTTTCACACGGGAGCATACTTATTGTGGTAACGTGGTGTACTGGTTGAGAAGGACCCATCTTGAATCTATCCCAGAAGAAGGATGGGTAATGAAAGAGCACCCTTTCTCCTCAGATCCCATGTCAGCCCTTAGTCCCCTCTGCCATCCCTCACCTGCCCTCAGGACTTCCCACTGCGGCCCCACCCACTCAGACCACTTATGCTGAGCTTTTCCTTCAACACTGTTTCCCATAGGAACAAGCTGTGGAACCTGGGGAACTCTTGCACTTTACCACTCTAAGGGAGCAGGTCCAGGAGGCATCCCTTTGCTTCTAGAGAACATCTAGGCATCCTGACTGATCTTTGACTTGAAGAATTTTGATTGCCTTCTAGACACAACATGCTCCCCTTCTTCTTGAATAGTTGTTATGGGTTGAATGTTGTCCCCCAAAAAAGATACGTAGTCGTCCGGGGTCGATGCAGACGTAATTAGTTAAGTTTAAATTAGGTCATACTAGGATAGACCCTTCAACCAGCCTGACTGGTGTAGTTACAAGACCAGGAAAAGAGGCACAGACACAGTAACACATCGGGAGAACACGACTATGTGAAGACTGAGACAGAAATGGAAGTTACAAAGCCTCAAGCCAGCCAAGGAAGAAAACTACTAGAAACTGGAAGAGGCAAGTAAGGGCTCTTCCCTAGAGCCTGCAGAAGAACATGACTCAACCAATACCTTGATTGTAGACATCTAGCCTCCAGAACCGTGAGAGAGTAAATTTGTATTGTTTTAAGCAACCAAGTTTGTGGTGCAATACTGTTACAGCAGCCCTAGGAAAGTAATAGCATAGCTAAAGGACACAATGGGCAGGAACTTCAGAAAAGGTAGAAAGAAAAAGTAGTGCCATGAAATGTAGGAATGGGGATATTGTGCTGCCTTAAATATTAAAGGTTATAAATGTTACCATTTTGTGGTCCTTCTCTATAATGAAAGTTCATTTAGGAATACCCCCAAACCCAATGCAAAAGATCCCAGTTGGGCTATGGAACCTCAGATCAGAGTCAGGGCAACATTTTGCTCATCAGGGTCGCTTTATAGTCTTCCAAAATACCTGTCATCTCATCCATAGAGTCCCCCTTGCTCAACTCAGCACACGCCCATGGGCTGGAACAGTCCTGCTAAAAGGGAGCAAGAGTTCAGGTCTTTGCTTCTGCATAGATAGAACCTTGTTATAACCCTGAACAACCTCCAGGCATCTTACAACTCTATTTTAGGTTCCACACTGGTGAGCCCAGCTCTGTACATGGAGCTAGAGACACAGAGATGAGCAGGTGACATTCTCTCACCTCAAGAGGCCAAGAGGCCCACAGACTGTCTGAAGACACAGGTAGAAACACAAATGGTTCCAGTAGCTAGCCCCGCCTATTAAAGAGGTCCAATTCAGTGGTAGAATAGTAGAGAAATGGCCAACCTAATCTACTCTCAATATCCTCCTGCGTTTTGATGTGATAGGGATGAAATCTGCATACCTTCAAATGGCTTTAACAGCCTGTGGTGAAGTGGGAGAGGAGGGAAGAAAGAGGAGGAGTGCAGGAGGGAAGTGCAGCGAGGCGAGATTGTGGTGGTCTTGCTCTCAGAAGATCAGGGCTCATTCTCTCTTTTTGAATAAATCACTCAACATTCTAAGACCTTCAATTTCCTTTCCTAAAATGGTGGCAAATAAAATTTGTTACATGTATCAGAGGAGATAATGATGTAAAACGATTTCAGGAAAGGTAATGCTACCTAAAGGATAGAATTTTTGCATTCAGAGGAGGCTGTCCCCAGGTTATCGTTATCAACAATGACTGCTCCACCCCAACCCCAGCTTACAGAATAGGCGCACGGTAACACACAGTCATATTATAAGGCAAAACAAGACTATGATGACAAACACATGTTTACATCTACAGGCATTCACTTTTTGAATCAGCCAAGTCTAATGTGTCTACAAACAGGGACACTCAAGTCAACAAGTACATGTTAAACAGTTATAATGAGCACAAAAGAAGTTCAGGGCATTCTCTCTGCTTTGAAGATATTTGTACCCTCCATCCAGGGGTCCAAAACAGCTAGATATTTAAAAATAATAATACATGAAAAAGCATATAGTATGGATTATGTGTGTTGTAGAAATTCAGGGAAGGGAAGGAACTTTGCAAGGAGGACAAATTAAAGAGATGAGAAAAGGGACAATGTAAGTTTGAATTTTAAATTTCTAAAAGAGGAAATTATGACTGAATCACGTTCATATCCCTGGTATATAACATTATACCTAAACAATAAACAATTAATATTTCTGAAAGGAAGAAAGAAAAGAATAGAGGGAGAGAGAACAAAGATGGGAGGGAGAGAGGAGACAGGAAGAGAGTAGACTTGGATTGACAGAGAAGAGGAAAAGTATTAATCTAAGAAGAGAGAATGGAGTGAGAAAGGGGAAGAGGCAGAAGAAAGTGGGAGGCAGCAAAAAAGAACCATTTGACCATAATTTTCAGTTTGATTGAGGACTAGGAGGAGATAAATACGAAGACGCAAAATGGAGCCTGACTCTTGGAGGAGAACGAGGGGTTTCAGCTGCACAATTTCCCTCCTGGGTCTACTCATTGAGAATAGCAGGGATCCCAGTTTGAGCTTTGGCTCTGAGAAACCCAAACTCCAGCCTCTCTCACCATGTCTGCAGTGAGCCAGGCCTGGACAGATCCAGGGAAGCTTCCTGGGAAGAGAAACCAGGACATGTTCCCAAGGGAGGAGAGCCAGGAAAGTACAAGGGGATGCAGTTACAGGGAGCTGCACACATTCTCCTCAGAGTGCTGCCTCTGCAGGGAGCAGGAATTGCCATGGGCCCCCAGTGGCTGATGCCATGTTGTGAGCAGCGGGACAGCTATGAAAACATAATCCCCAGTCTGGGAGCAATGTCTCACTCAGAGCAAAGCATTCACAGTATGGGCACCAACACTTACGGTGACGAAGAGGGGTCCACTGCTGAGACCTCCCCCTCAGTGGGCACCAGCTAACAGAAGGCGTCTCCCACTCAGACCTCCCCTAGTGGGCACCAGTCTCTGAGATGACATTGGGGGTGAGTGATAGGGACAGGGTAGCCACATATAGTTTCCCAGGAAACAGGAACATTATCGCCTCAAGTCGGATCAAAAGAGGAGAAAAATGCTGGATATATTTGATTATGAGTAAGACTACAGAACATAAGACACTCCCTAAGGACGCCTAGAATTGCTGGAAAGAAATTTGCCATGGGTTTTAAATCTCTCCAAATACACTGGGACAGATTAAAAAAAAAAAATACTGTTTTGTAGCTATTATCTTGACTCCCAGGATTCTGATCTGGGAAATGTGGGGTCCAGAAGCAGCACAAATAAAGGACTTTTGCCAGGGCAGATGTGACCTGGAATCTGAGCTCTCTGAGACCCTGACATCAGCAGGCCGCAGAGAAAATATCTCCCCACTGCTTGCTGCAGCTGGCATCGAGTAGCACAGAGAGACAGCCAGCCCCAAAGAGTCAAAAACAAGAGCTGCAATTAAACAGTCTGGGGAATACAGACAGACACTTTCCTTGAGGCAAGTCACAAGATACTCTATAACAGAAAACAGCTGCTTAAATAAACCCATCCTCATTTCAAAACCTCCATTTGCAGAGTTCTACCATGTTGACCAATCAAGTTTTTAGAAAAAAGAATTTTGTGTGTGTGCCTTGTTTCTTAAAGCAACAACAACAAAGGATAGGAAGGCAAATTGCACTAAATGTTAGGTGATTACCAAGAGTGCCCCTAGTTATAGGAGATTTTGGTTTACTAGGGAAAACACACACGATTAGGAGAAAATGAGAAAGCCCAGCATTCCCCAGGACATGGAATCACACGACGAGGCATTGCCCTTACTTGGCCTTAAATGACTTTACCAGAGATAAGACATAATTTCCTGAACTGTGTTTGCAAATGTTTACATTTTTGTGATCTGATTGCCATTTGTTTCAAAATTACATGCATTACGTATTATTGCTTTAGGTAGATTTTTACTTTTAGTTCTATAAAACAATGGCTTACTTCCTTTTCAAAAAATAATTTAGTTCAAGATATCTTTCTAACATTTGCTTGAGCAACATTGCCTCTAAATTTTTTAAACACCTGACTCTCCGTTTGAAATAATAATAGAATGAATCATATAGAATATGATATGGAGCATACCTTGCAAAAAAAAAAATCCCCCTTAGCTAGAGAAATTCTGTATGAGCAAAGACTTATTCTGTTCTTTGATGTCTTCAAGAGTGTCAGACTCCCCTTGGTATGTGACCTGACCCCACATAGCCTCTTCTGTCAAGGACTGATGCCCTTTGGTTACAGGAAGGGCTGTTTTCTGGAGTCTTGAACTCCTTTTCTGGCGCCTGGACTCCTTTTCTGGCCATAATCCCAGAAGTATCGATCGCCTTCAGTCATTGCCCTATTCCACCTCAGAATGGCTCCAGAGTGATCTCCTGAATCCCAAATTTTATCATGCCTCTGCTTCTTACATCCCTGCGATCTTTCCCTACCTCAGTGTCCTTAGGAAGGTTGAAAGGATGATCCTAACCTGGGTGCTGCCAAGCTTCCACTATCCCATGAGGAAACTAGGAGCCAGGCTGGTCACAGAGCTTGTGCAAGGTCATCACTAAACAAAGACACGTCCATTTCCAGAAAGACTCCTGCTCCATGGAACTGGGCTGGGTTTTGTGATTTGAATTTTCTCTTCCAGAACATCTACGTTCCCTCCAATGAAAGCTGAAAGTTATCATTTTCAGGTTCATTTAGAAAAATACTAATAGAATGCTATTTCTAGCATATTAATTATTTGAAAACTTTGGTGGGAGTTGAAGACAGGTAGCTAATGTCGGTGTTCAGAAAGCTGTTCCAATTCATTTGAAAATAATTTAACCTGCTTTCTTTGTTTCACTTCCTTCATCTGATAAATTTTAATATTGTATTCATTTTGCTTAATCCCGACATATCTGGTGGCTTTTCGTTTTTTTCTATGAGGCAGTATTTCTTAGATCATGACAATCACACCAATCCTGTCTCACCAAAGAGCTCTAGTTACTGCTTTTGTACCTTCCTGCGATCGTCAGACCCTCAGCTGAAAAAGGATTCTAGGAAAGGCCTCCTTCCTTTGCCTCCTTCTTCCATTGTTCTAGGTGTTTTCTCTGCAGACTGTGGTTTCTGGATCTGATAATTTCTACAAAGATAGCAAAAGACCCACAGCCTGAGCATCTTAAGACTTTGCTCTGGTGTCCAGAGCCAGTCATGGAATAGCACCAGATTCACTGGCCCCTCTGCCTCTATCGTGGTGGCACTGGCACAGCGAGTGGCCGCTGTTCCACAGGCAATTGAGGTATGTGACCTGGTGTCTCTTGATGTGGTCAACATCCAGAAACTCTCTGAGGCTGACTCAGCCCTGGCATGGAGGCCCCTTGGAAGATTGGCCTTGGGGCCCGTTAGCCCTGCAGCCCTGGCCTGCTCCTCACCCTCTCAGGAATGCAACTCCCATATCCCTCTGGCTCAGCTCATGGGTAGGGTGCCTATTTGTTCTCATTTTCACCTGTACATGAATATATATCATTTTTATTTTTAGTCAAAAGCATTTTATTTTGAAATATTGTTTTTTTTTTAGAGATGGGGTCTTGCTATGTTGCCCAGGCTAGTCTCAAACTCCTGGGCTCAAGCGATCCTCCTGCCTTGGCCTCCCAAAGTGCTGGGTTTACAGGCATGAACCATGACACCCAACTGTTGAAATAATTTTTGAATAGAACTACGTAATAACCATCAAAATTATAAAATCGATGTTTCAGTCAATCAAAATACATTTCAAAATATTGTATAATTACAATTATTTTAGCACCCCCTTTCAGTCTCACAAGTGTCCCAGTGTGGGATATGAAATTATGTAGTTGTTTTACTTGATGCTGGATGATAATCCGAAGAGCAGTGTCCACCTTTCCTCCTTTGTCACAGGTCACTGCGCAGCGAACCCACAGTCCTACAGGCAGCCTGCACCAACCCAACACAGACACAGCACGGAAATCACATGGTGTACAAGCAGGCAGTGGGGAATGGTGCTTTCTCATGTCCTCATGGCTGTGAGGACGGGACCCAGGAAACCCCTCAACTCCATGGGGAGGCTCCGAAGACACAACTATCTGTGAGTCCGCCAGGAGCTGCCCCAGGCTCAAGGGGAAACTGATTCATCTGAACAGGCAAGGGACAGGCCCAGGACCCTGTGGGAGGCTCCAAGCCTCCCAGGATAGAGAGACACCCTCTTGGGGTAAAGAAAAAGGATGGCAGCAAGCATAAATTATATCAAACTAGGTTTAAACGGGACTAGGACCTTTAGTTATTTTTTTCTCCTCTACCTACTAGATCAGATTACTTATTTTTCCAGGCACATCTAGGTGTAATGCACCTAAATTTGCTACCCTAACAACACAAGTGGCCTCTCTAAACGTGTGTGTATGTGTGTGTGGGTGTGTGTGGGTGTGTGTGCACACACGTAACTTCTGAAGCTTTTTCTTCTGAATGAGATTAATCACCTAGCTCTTCTGAGTGTTACCAGGTTTAAATCAGAGAATTTCTCGCAGCTGTCGCTCAAGGAAGTTAGAGGGTGTGAGAGTTCCTGGAGTCTGTGGGCAGTAGGAAGGAGGGTGGGAGAGAAGGGAAAGGGACCTTGATGAGATTAAATATGGGACAAAAATGCCAAAAGAAGAGGTAAGAGAAACTGTGTCTACAATTCCTACCGTCAGTCCTGTTGAATATTAACAAAGGCTTCCTTTTTAATTATCATATGTTATACATGTGAAACTGGGCATTGAGAAAATGATTTGAAATGTTTCCAAACGCTGAACAATAAGAGCTTTCAGGCCGGAGTCTATGGGCCCAGATACCTTTAGGGATTACTTCGTGTGCTGTGTTGGTTTTGTGCTGGAACACAAAAGATGCCTCACACCCAAGAGTCTTCCAAGAGTTTAGAAACTTCAGATCCCACACATCACTGTCTCGAGTGTAAAATTATCATGCCCCATGCCCGATCTCTCCCCGCATGCTCTTGCTCTGATGACAACGTGGGAAATATGAGAGACATGTGCTAATCTGTTTGGGGAATAAGGGAAAGGTGTTGGAAAAACAGAGAACGTATTCCCTGGGAAACTATTCGAGTTCCACTAAGCAAAAAATGTACAAACTCACTCCTAATTCACTCTGAAGTGGTGCATTTCAATTCCCTTGTAAGATACAGAAACACAAAACTGGAATGTGTGTCCCAGCAGGAGCTCTCTTTTGAGTGCTTAGGCCAAAGAGAGTAAAATTTACCCAACAACAACACACTATAAATCATAGTCCACAAAACACATCGTTCTTGCCTGCCAATATTTTTTTTTCAAAAGAAAAAGTATTGTTATGCTTTATCCACAAAACTAAAACCCTATGAGAATGTCAAAAGAAAAAAAAAAGCAAAAACAAAATTCCCTAATTCAACCTTTAGTTCCACATTTCCCTTAATGCACCCACGTCCTCACCATCCTCACCACCATCTAAGCTAGAAAACTGGAACGTCGTCTTTGGCTCCTACCTCTCCTTGACCCTACGACCTGACTATTCTGCCCAGACAGTCTTTTCTTCTGTTCCTGGTGCCACTTCCTGAGCATGGGTCTCATTGCATCTCACCCAGCTGTCCTGCTGTCTTTAGCTGCCCTCCCCTTCCCTCGTAAGCCTCTCCCCACGACAATCGTCCCTCCCTCACGCTTTCTGTAAACTGTCCCTGGGGCAATCTTCCTCACACTCAGCTCAGTGGTGTCCCTCCTCAGCTCGGACGCTTGACGTCTTCCCAGGCTTGCACAACAAACCCCACAGAGGCATTTAATAGCCTCCATGACCTGCCCCTAATTCTCTGTGCTACTTGTTTCTTGCCTTACGCCTTTTTGAACATCTTCTGCTAGAGTGACATCAGATCGTCAACAGAGTTATTCAAATACTTTCCCACTT
The DNA here is from genome assembly GCA_004363605.1 of Indri indri. Lineage (NCBI taxonomy): Eukaryota > Metazoa > Chordata > Mammalia > Primates > Indriidae > Indri > Indri indri. The sequence goes on along the minus strand of RJWJ010009921.1, from coordinate 36,669 downwards.
CCAAGTCTTTGCACTGCATTTTTCTTTCTGGAACATTCCTTGCTCCACCTCACCAGCCCCAAACAGATGGAGGTTTCTTAAAGTCTTACCCATAAGGCGAATTCAGTACCAAGAAACTTTCTTCATGATCCTTTTCCAAGTCCCCTGGCTGAAACGAACGTCCCCCTTCCCCACACCTTCATATTTTCCATACCTCCCAGTCAATACTGACCACATTCTGCCCTATACCACAGATCCTTGGGCTCTGCAGCCTCTGAATTCACATAGAAATTCTGCAGATCATACAGTAGTCACGCCACCATATTGAAGGAAAGACATTAAGAGTAGGCAGTAGTAGTAATGACCATTAAAAAACTCTTTGGTCTTCAGCAGTTTTAGTAGTGTAGAGCTATTGTCGGCTAACAGGCTTCCAGATGACTGAAAGTTTAACCTTTTGGATGCCAACGATTTTAAATACTTTTCGATAGTTTAAATGGTTTTCCAAGCTCCCTTCCTTGGTGGACAGAGTAGATAGGGCTGCTACCCAGAGTAGATTGGGTCTCCCAATCCACTGTGCTTTCCAAAGACTCTCACCTTGGCACATGCTTGCCATTCCTTCCATCTGGAATGCAATGGTCCACCTTCTCCTCTTGCCAATTCCATGCCTTCTGCTCACCTTGCGTGTTGTGTGAGGTCATCCTGATATGCTCAGGAAAGGTTATTCACTCCTTCTAGGTGGCAAGTGATTTTTCCTATCACTATTTTGGCACATAGCACTTATCTTGCAATGTTACCATTGTTTCCATACACACCAATAAATTGCAGATTTCATGCAGGTAGGGTCTGAAGGTCACTCTCTGTACAAATAATATCAGAGATGAGCACATTATGGGTACATAGAAAATCTTTAGAAATATTTATGACATGAACACACGATGTGTTATCCCTACTGAAAATCAATTATTGTACTCTTCATGATGTCATTGAGAGTTGTGTCCTACTTGCTTCTTTACTGAGTTTACCCAGAATGGTACGCCTTTCTATTCTGTGTGTTTTTTTCTTTTCCCTAGTGAATACCTTTTTTTCTCTATAATTTAGGCTCTCTGTCTGTGGGTATAATCATTGTCCTTTTCCACTTCTAATGTCCAGTTTCTATTCTCGGCTACTTCCTTCCTGCTTCCCATTCTGTTTAATGTCTCTTATCCTCTCTCTTTCTTGTCTTTATGAATTCTCAAAGATTTCTTGACTTAATGTATTTCTTCACTTGGCATATTTCTTTATTTGGTTTCCCTATCTGTCACGTGCCATCTTTCTACAGGCAGAATTCTGACAGATCAAATCATAATCAAAATATTCTAGAAGTCTCCCTGTCCTTTCTGCTCTTACTGCATCCACATTTGCTCTGATTTCACCTACTTACACCTGAGTTATTGCACTGGACTTCTCACATCTCAGTCTGCATCCGGTTACTCCCTGTTCTAATGAGAACTGCATATCACTTCTAGGTTATTTTTCCCAAAACACTGGTTTCACTTTATTGATCCTATACACAAGAGCCTTTAATTTCCCTTTGCTTATATTCTGGCATTCAAGGTTCTCACAGTCTGGCCATAACCTGTCTTTCTCATTTTATTCCCCATTTGTCCACTCAAAACGTTTAGTGGGTCACTGTGGGAATTGGCTCCAAAGATATTCTTCCTAATCACCACACCAGTATTCACAAACTTGTGTCTGTACGTTGCCCCTGGGCTGTTCCTGTGACTTACTTTTGCCCTACGGACTGTGGGGAAAGTGAGGCTACAGGACTTTGAAGCCTAGGTCATAAGGAGCCTTGCACTAACTTAGGCTTCGATCTTCAGGAAGTCTGCTTCTCTTCCTAGGACCACCCCGATTCCATCCTAGCCTGGACCACAACCTTCTCTCCTTGGTCCCGTGAACACAAGAAAAAAGATCTCTTTTTAATGCCAGAGCTCAGAAAAAGCCATCATCTGATTTCCTGGAGAGCACAGGTTGAGCATCCAATTCAAATCCAAAATCTGAAATGCTTCAAAATCTGAAAGTTTTTGTGCATCCACATGATAATGAAGATGAAGTTGTGAACACTGCAAAAAAAAGTGCCGATAGACAACATGGCGAAAATGTGTGATGAACTTATTGAAGGACTAGAGCAACATGCATTCATAACAGAACAAGAAATCATGTCAGTTTATGAAATCAAAGAGAGACTTCTAAGACAAAAACCATTGTTCATGAGGCAGGTAACTCTGGAGGAAATATTTTAAAAAACCATCCAGTAGGATGCCTCCTCATCCCTAGAGGACCCCCTTCCTGATCCCTCAATTGCTTCTGATGTGTCTTCTCACCTAAAAAAATAAAATGTAGTGTACAACAACCTTTTAATCCAAACACAGGATTGTAGGGGGAGACTGAAAGCCTGTGGTCGCCTGTTGTTGCTGCTGTTTAACAGCTGATACAGGTATTCTGGGGTGTTACTGTGCTGCCTAGTTACCCTGGACACATTAATACACCTGTATTAATGGTACATACTTTTTACTAAGTACTTATATGTGAATAAATGAAAATGATAAGAAAATTATTGCTCATTGTTAGCATGTAAATTCAGAGTCAGGAATGATGGTGATGCCAAACAACCACAGATTGTCCACATGAGTGGCTGAGATAAGGACATTTTTGCTTTCTGATGGTTCAATGTACACAAACTGTTTTGTGCAAAAAAATTATTTAAAATATTGTGTAAAATTACTTTCAGGCTTTGTGTGCAAGGTGTATATGAAACATAAGTGAATATCATGTTTAGACTTTGGTCCAATCCTCAAGATACCTCATTTTGTATAAACAAATATTCCAAAATTCAAAAAAAAATCCAAAACACTTCTGGTCCCAAGCATTTAGGATAAGGGATACTCAACCTGTAATACAGTCATCCTTCATTATCTGAGTCAGACTGGTTCCAGGACCACCCACAGATACCAAACTTTGTGGATGCTCAAGTCTCTTATGTAAAGGTAGTATTTGCATATAACCTACGCACATTCTCCAGGATACTTTAAATCATTTCTAGATTACTTATAATACCTAATACAATGTAAATGCTATGAACTAGTTGTTATACTATATTGGTTTTTGTTTGTTTTATTTTTATTGATTTTTTCCAAATATGTTTGATCTGAGATTGGTTGAACCCACTGATGCAGAACCCATGGCTATGTTGGGCTGACGACCACACCTAAAAAGTCACTTCATTTTCCAAACCCCAATTTCCTCACCTAGTTGAATTGGATCACTACGAACTCTCAGATTGTTGATCTATAAGATTAGCTCTTCCAAATTGCCTCCTCCAGCTTCAGATACTAGCTAATTCAGTTCTAATTCCCCTCTTCAGACTTCTGTTTCCAGTCAAGAGGAAGTAACAGAGATCAGATTTATGAACCTACTTGAAACAACCAAAATGGACAAAATATATGAAACAAATGTTTTCCAGACACCCACCATCAGGCAACTATGGGCGAAAATCCCTGAGAGACAGGAAACAGATGAAGTAGGCCCTGTGATCATCCCACCTCACTGCTTTGAGAGGGTTTCCAAGTCACGGCACAGGGAGAAGGAAGGAACCCAGGCTTAGCCCGGTGGACTACCTGTGCTAAGGAGACAGAGCTGAGAATTCAGGGAAATCAATGAGGCTGGAGTTAGGACAAAATAAAAGAGAAGAAAGAGCAGCTCAAAGGATGAATCCCAGAAATTGGCAGGGGATCCCCCTCGAGTATTCAGCAGATACCAATCAGCATATACATGTGAGAAAACTAAAATAAAATAAGCTGTCTACCTTATACCATACACAAAAAATCAATTCCAGGTAAATTAAATAAAAAAATTCAAGAAGCAAAACATTAAAACTTTTAGAAGAAAATAGAGAATAAAATGTTTAGCATATCAAGGTAGGGAATTTTTCTTAAACAAAACACACACACACACACACACACACACACACACACAAACAATGGCCATAAAGGAAAAGATTAATAAATTTATGTACACTAAAATTAAAACTCTGGACCACAAATAGCAACAAAGAGTGAGACAGACACAAGTCAGACACAAAGAGAAGATATTTACGATCCATAAAATCAATGAGAAATTTTTACTCAGAGTACACAATAAAATCCTACATATCCATTTTAAAAAATATGGCAACTTAATAACAAAAAATGGGTTAAAAACATAAATAGTCAATTTTAGAAAAAAAAACAAATGTGTGATATGTGTGTGTGTTCCAATTTCGCAGGAAAATAAAACCACAATGAAGTATTCTTTCATACCTACCTCACAGATATGTAGTCATTCATTTGTTCATCACAGATTTATTGGGTCACTTCCAGGTACAGTGCTCTGTTAGGGACAAAGAAACACTAAAAAAGTTAATAAACAGCCATTATTTTATTTACCTTCTCTACTAGAATAAGAACTCAGAGAGGGCAGGCTCTGCTTCTTATTCTTCATGTATCTTCCACACACAGTACCATCCCTGGCATCAAGTAGAAAGTTGATACAACTCCTGGTTTGAGGATCTCACAGTGTGAGAAGGGGGAGGAAACATAGCGGCAAATCCCAATAACTCGCAGGCATGCTTGGGAGTGTCCACGAGGAGCTAGATTTTGAAGGACATGCAGATTCCACCAGCACTTTGGTCAGACTCTCTGTATACACAGTCACATTTGAAATAGGCCTCAAAAAACATTTTCCCTACCACAGCTTCTTTCTTTTCAAATTATCCCAGAATATTTACCATATTACACAACACACACCCAGACTCACACACAACTAGTCTCAAATAACTAATTCCCTGAAAGTAAATGGCTTCAGCTCCAAAATGCCAGAAAAAGAGAGAAGGAAGATGAGGAGGAGGAGGAGGAGGAGAGAGAAGGAGGAGGAAGAAGGATCAAAGCCATCTACAGCCACACCACTTACCACGTAGCAGGCTAGCATTGCTGCTCCATTAGCAATCTTCGCTCTTCACTAACCCCTTTACTATTTCACTGCCTTCATTGACTCTACTACTTCAAAAACTCTTGCCCAAGAAGATAAAAGTTGCAAATAACTTTATCATTAGTTTCAGATACTTCCCAAAAATTCCGCTTAAGTGAACAGCAAACTGTTCTCCACCTCAATCAAACAACTGTTTACTCCCTGAGATCCTTCGAAATGCTTGACTCCATCAACTGTAAACTGTCTTTACTCAAACTCAATCAACAACCCCTACACACACTCCTACCCCCCAACTTCTCCAATCCCCACTGCCCTTCTTAAACCGGACTTCCTGCCTTTCCCGTGTCCAGTCACCACCAGGACTCTGTAGAGGCGGTGCTCTCCGTCGCCACAGTAAGAATCAACTCAGCTGTGTCTGATCAACAGTGACATTTTTGGAGTGCCAGTGTTCCATCATCATCATTGCTGACAGGCACTGAGCTCTGACTATACAGCAGGCACTTGCTCAATGCTCTAGATACCTGATAATCACATCCCTTACACAAATAGAATATTTTTAAACATGTAAGTAATTAAAATACAGGAGGTATATTCAAATGAGATTTCAAAATACCTTCCCAAGAAATTTTTCCTTTCCACTGTCCTTCCTAAAGATTATGGAAGCCAAATGGGCCCGTCTAAAGATATTCTGGGGCAGATTTCCTCGGTGAGTACCCGGAAGTCACCTGCGATTGCCGTGGCATTGGCCTTCATGGCTCAGATCTGCTGAGTTCCATTAAAAGATTCCAACAATGGAAACAAATGTGCCTTTTCTTTCAATATTAAAGGGAGCTGACCTTCTCACAGAAAATATTAGCTGATGAAATAAATAAAGAAGTTATTAGAAACATGAACAAAATAAAGTTAGGGAGACTTTAAGGAGGAGAAATGCCCCTGTTTTGCCTTTCACCTCCAAATAGAGAATAATAGATATTTCCTGGGCAAGCTGAGAGAGGGAAATGGGGTGACCGAGCTTCCCAACTAAAATAACATCAACTATACATTGTAATTTCACTTTTGCAACACCACACTTTTGACTTTGTGGCACTGCCAGTAAAAATTCATTTTCAAGCAGCACACCTGAGCAGCCTGCGCCTTTGCCTTAATTCACTTTTCCTGCTAAGAGCCAAGAGGAGAGGTAGCCTTGTCTAAGAAGGATGGACGGCAGAGCGCTCCATCGGAGGAGGCCGCATGCTGAATTAATCATGTTCCAGCTAGAATTTGCAATTCTTTGAGAGATGCTCAAGATGGTATGAAAAATTTAGAGGTAACAGGGAAAGAAGGAGAGAGGTTGTGAAGCAGAAAGCTTCAGAGGGCACTTTAACTGTGAAAGATGCGTTATAGTTGCTCACACGTGAACACGAGAGCTTGCCTTACTCAGAATGCGATAAATAAGGACTGGGTTCCCATAGATGTGCCCTGTGAAGGGAGCTGTCATCTTCAAACATAGAAATTTCAGATTCAACAGTCATTTTCAGTGATTAGTATAAATAGGAAACTCATCCATCTTAAATTAGTATTGATTGGTCAAAACTGCATCCAAGGATTAGTGTCGGTACAGAATGACAAGCTCTGCTTGAGAGTATCTCAGCACTATTGCACAGATGAATTTTGGGTGGTTTTGATTATTAATATTTTAATGTATATCTTTCCCTTCTGTTTCTGCTATTATCAAACTAGTTTTATTTCTGAATTCCTAGGATCCTCCGTTTGCACTGTGAACTTCGCCATTGGTCTTCTGCATGACTGTAGCCAAATACGTTCTCTTTTATAGTTTCTTCTTCTCAAAAATTAAACAATAATCCTGATCCATTATAAATTAAAGCGATGAGAATTTTTTTCTTTTTTAGAGCAATCACTTTCTCTAGAGTTACCTCTCATATTTAAATTTTTAAAAAAAGAGGGCCAGCCATGGTGACTCACACCTATTATCGCAGCACTTTGGAAGGCCAAGGTGGGAGGATCACTTGAGGCCAGGAGTTCAAGACCAGTCTGGGCAAAATAATGAGACCCCATCTCTACAAAAAAATTCAAAAATTAGCCAGACATGGTGGCTTGTGACTTTAGTCCCAGCTACGGGGGAGGCTAAGGCAAGAGGATTGATTGAGCCCAGGAGTTCAAGGCTGCAGTGAGCTATGATTGTACCACTGCACTCTAGCCTGGGCAACAAACAGAGTGAGATTCTTTCTCAAAGAAAAGAAAACAAAAGAAAAGAAAAGGAGAGAAGAGAAGAAGAAGAGAAGGGAAGGGAAGGGAAGGGAAGGGAAGGGAAGGGAAGAGAAAAAGAAATGCCTTAACTAAAATAACAAGAACCTCAAACCTCATCATGAATGCAATTCCATTTAGTGCAATATTCCATGACAGTTATAAGTTTAAAAAAAAAAAAAAAACTGTCCTTCTTTCCCAAAGACACTTGGGTAATATCTTTCCAGAATTTTCTATCACTCCTCATTCTCAATCCCAGCCACATCTTTTCCTACCGATACTGCAATTTCCTTTGTCATGGTATTAATAGAAAACGGCTTTCCTGATGACCACAGAAGAGGAGACAACAGCAAACTTCATAGTTAGTAAATTATGAGGCCTCCACCTTCAGGTGCAGATTGTCACCCCGAATGGTTTGGATAGCGACGAGATGAAAGTGTGCCATAGTTAAAGCCCTCGCTCTCTCTTACGCTCACAGAGCCTCTGGCTGCCCAGGTCTTCTAACACTTTCTCCCTCTCTTACTCAACACTTTCGTCCCAGCTCTTCTTCATTCTCCAAATCCCACATAGGATTTCCTGTCCCAAATCCCATGTTCTTAATCCCCTGCCTTAAACCTCATTCCTAGTAAACTGTTAATACTGACTGATGAGGACCCTGCAGTACAATTCATGCCACTCTCAGGACCTCAATGGTCCCTTGCTTGTGGAGAGACATTTTCTCTTATACTACCAATTAACACTGTGCTGGTTGCTGGCTCATTATATGACCTCCATCCCAAACAATTTACTTTTGAACTCTCTTTTGCATACCCCATTCTCTGCTGGAGGAGAGGCAAGAAAGACTTCCCCACTCCTAGGGAGAAGTGAACTGCGGACGGTGAGCTCCTCCTAACCAGCTCATCTTTTCTAGTCACCGAAGACAGCCACAAGAGGCCACTGAAGAGCAGCCCTCGAAACTCACTATCTGAATGAGAAAAAGGTTCTGAGTCCATCCTGGCTTTGGGCTTTCTTTTAGTTCCTCCAATGCACCACTCACCTCAACCTTCAGGCAAGCTGTTGTTCCATCTTCCTAGGATACTCACCATTTCCTACTACCCCAAGGTCTAACTTGGTCTCATGGTTATGATCTCAACACGAACTTTATTGCTTCAGCAGGACCTTTGCTAAGCCCCGCACATATACCCTAAATTAGTCCCCTGTGTTAAATGCTCACATAGCATGCAGTACTTCTATTTTTATGACAGCCAGCACAACTTATCCAGCTTTGTAACACTCACCATCACTGATTTAGTTGTGTTCCACTCCAGACTGAAAAGACCACTGGGGTTGCTGGTTACGTATTGTTCTGCCACTGGATAGCAAATGTTTATCAAATGAATAAATAAAGGCAAAAGTAGTATTTGATTCTTCCTTATATCTGGCAGAGTAACTAAAACATAATTAGCATTCAATAAAATGCTTATGGATTCAATGCAGGAATAAGAACCCTAAGGATGTCAGCTGAATTCAGCACTACCCCCAAATCAACTGGGAAAATGCTTCCTTCCATCGTTCTTCCCTGATCTCTCAGTGGGCTTCTTGCCTTGCTACTTGGCTCAGATAAAAGCTAGAAAGAACAGCACTACAGGAGGGGGAAAAAAAAATAATAATGTGCAACGAAGACTAAACTGCCACAATCAAAAGCAATATTCTTCTCTTTTTCTTTCAACTCCTGCTGTTAAACACCACCCTCACCCCTAGAGGAAAAGATCACTGGAAGCACACCCATAAAGAAAAGTCACCCCTATATGGTTTTTACAAGAAGTATGATATTTAAATTCTCACCCATGAATATGTAGCTAATATTGACTAATGAAAAGCATAAAAGGAAGAAAGCTAAGGCCTTTTAAAGCATATTCATTGAAATTAAGGTCATATGTAAGAACTTTGTTTAAAAAAATTTTTCTGAGCCACGTCCAAAACTCCAGAGGGTATATTAAATAATGAAAATGTAAACTATTGGGATTTGGTGCTGGTTAGCATGTTGGCACAGTATATAGCTCCCTGTGTGGTTTGAAAAATTAAGGAATTTTTCCTTCTTCCTTTATCTATTAGCCTCCAAAATTAAAACAGTTTTCTTTTCTTTGTGTAGTAATACAAGCTAACCAAATTACACTCTAATATTTTCATTCAATGACTTGGAAAGTCATGAAAATGCTTGTTTGGGGAGTTGCCTGTACGGAAACAGAAAAAAAAAAAAGATTTTAAAAAAAGAGGATTAAAAAAAGAAGGAGAGAGATAAAACAAAGAATTCTAAGGATTGTCACAATCTGATCTGCATAAATAAAAGATAATGGCTTCAGTGAGCTGGCCAACCTTTCTGTGGAGTGATCGGTCTGTGGAGAGTCATGTCTGAGAGGATGCAGGTCATTATGGCAGGATAAAGCCCATTTCTCATTTGTATTAAAGGATCTTGCCTGTTAAGGGCTTGATTTGGATCTCAGACATAAATGCACACAGGGCTGCACACCTTGTTAAGTCAATTGCTACATATGCATTCTCTCCCTAATACACATACAGATTTTATTATCCACAAATCCACCATTATCCCGAATGTTCTCTTCTTGATTAAGAAAGGATAACATTTAGGTGTATCAGAAGTGCTCAAATTGAGGGGATTGGATTATAAAATTTTCTCTTGAAATAGGAATTATTTTCTAATTTTGTATAGAAAACACTAATTTCCTTCTCTTTAAACAGGGCTTGCTACACCAAGAGAAGAAGGTAAAACTGTTTCCATCTTTGTTTTAGATGTTTGATTCACTTTATTATCTGGTTCTGGGAAAACGGATTGTTCCAAGTCAGCATCTGGAGACTTTAACAATGGAAATGTCCATATTAAAAAAAAAAAGAAACGAAAATCAGACAATACCTGTAAGCAAATACCTGTACCAGTAAGCAAAACCTGACTACGAAAATGGTTAAATGTGGACTAGGGAACTAAGGAAAATCCAGGTGTCCCCTTGGGCCTGAAGAGGAGCTATGGGTATATTTGAAAGGCTCCCTTGGCTGCGCCTCACAGGGTGGCCGTAGCTTTAGTGGGGTCCCCGCTTGACAGATCTGCAGTTTTTGAAATCCACTGTGTCACTTCACCCAGGCACAAGCAGGCCCTGCTGTATTGATTCACATCAATAACAATCCAAAAAATTATCTTGATATCCATTTCCCAATAAAAAGACAAACAATTAACTTATAAGGCAATAATAATATGAGGTAGTAGCAAAGTTCTGGGTGGAAGATTGGGGCTCTGGTCCTGGCCTGCTCAATTCCCACCTGCGGAACTCTGTGAGAGTCTCCTGACCTCTCTGGGTCTCTATTTTCCTCATATTTCTTAATTGAGAGGTATTAAGAGTTAATATAATCAGTGAGAAAATGGTTTAGTAGATAAATGGGCAAGGACAGGAATAGAAGACAGTACGGTACTGTGGTTTTTAAACAAAAGTCTGGGTAACCTGGGAGTCCTCAGATGTATCAATAATGGGGAACTTGTACCAAGAAGTTCCACAGCATAGGTGTTTGGATGATCTGTAAGCACTGATGGGGAAAAAGGCTCATTTTGCAGAGTGTTGCCAAATCTGTGCCCTGCAGACCTGAAAGAGATCATAAACTTATTTTATGGGAAGGTACTGCCTAGAACAATGGTTCTCAGTGGTAATGCTACTGGACATTAGGGGACGTTTTGGAAATTGGGTTGGGGGTTAGTTGTCACAATGATTGGGGTCATTAGTGGCATTTAGTTGGCAGAGGGCAGGGGTGCTGTGTGTCTCGCAATGCACAAGACAGTTCTACACAAGGAAGAATTATTCCACTTCTCACAAACCTTTTATACATTGTCACATTAATGAAGGTATGTTTATAATTAATTTTGTTTAACATATAAGCACATAGTATTATTTGGGTCAATAATCAAAAAAAAAAAAAAACACATAGTATTATTGACTTTCCAGGATGCAAAGCCAATCAATGGAATATCATACTTTATGTTCAGATTTTTATCAAAAGTGGTCACAGTTTTGGAAAAACCAGACCACTCACGATATTTCAGTCAACAATGGGACATTTACACCAGTCTGCATTCATGGTTGTGGGATTCATGGAGATTCTACATACAGGGCAAACATTTATTTAGAATAAATTCCTTTCCTTTTATTTCTCTCTTATAGTGAAGTTGGGGATTGTTGTAATATCTCAGTGAAAGAGGTATTACAAAATGTTTGTTATATAAAAGGGGGGTATTAAGTATGACAATGTCAAGAACACTGACCTAGCGCAAAGACAATCTGCATGGCATAGAAAGAACTTAAGGGGAATTCTCAGCAGACATGATGGGAAGAATTGCCCTTTCTAGAGGTGGGAGGAGAAGATGAATATTTGAAGGGAGAGAGTGGGAGGAGAGGCGTGACTGGCTCCTGAAGACCTGATGAGTATGTAGCCATCCAGGAGAGGTGGGAGGTTGAACAGAAGGCACAGGCCTCTGGGCCTATATCCCATTCGGAGCTCTGGAAGATGCCACTTTGCATTAACCCCCACTCACAACACGGTCATCACAGTAGAATAGACGTGGCAGTGGGGCAAATACAGGTAGCAGGTCAAAAAATGGTGGCCCTGAGCTTCCCCTGCTTCCATGTGGAGGGCATGGAAAGAATCCAGACACTCACAGGTATTCTCGGGGAAGCAGTCAGACAGTCAGCCACAGGTGGCCGTGTTGAGAGTAGACTGACACTGACGCAGAGGCTGTGGGGTAATGGTCAAACCAGGGAAGGGTGGAGTCTGTGGCTGAGATCTGCATACTGTAGCCCCTGCAGGGCCAGGGGAGGAACCCCTGATGGTGCCAAGACAACAGATCACAGCAGCAGGTGAACAGAGAACATCTCCAAATGGCCAGCACACAGACCCAAGCCCCCACCCTGCTGTCACACGGTCACTGTTCCCCTATACCCAGAAGTCACCCCGCATAGGGGAACAAGGAACAGAGACCGTCCGAGAGCCTGAGCCATCACCCAAAAGCCACAGTTAACCTGTAAGAAACGGTGCTACACTGGAGAGCTGGGGACACTTTGAATGACCAAGTTTCAGTCTTGCTTTCTGCCAAAACCTTCTACCGTCACTCGGCCTGACACTACCCAGCAAAGTGAAAACTAAAGAAGCAACAATTGTTTGGACACATCGCAGTTTGCTAAGTATTGCACTTCCATCCTCCACTTGAGCATGTTCTTCTCTTTTCCATGCGCATCAGAAATTAGTCATCGTAAACTTGGACGGTGGGAACCAGGACTGAATGTGAGTCCAGTAGACAGTAGACAGCATTACATTCATCACGAAGCAAAGACGATTAAAATAAAAACAAGAATAAGAATGCCATCTACTGGCGTGGAAAGCAGCAAGGCCTCTAACAAATCCTCAGTTAGTTTAAATGGGAAAAAGAATGAAAATAGTTTGTTATTATTTTGTTATGAAATGGTGATAACAGGTGGAGAGTGGAGAGTTAAATATACGTAATATTCAGGAAATTGATCACAAATAAACTCATTTTTAACTAGTCAATCTTTCACCTTCATATCTCAATTTTGTATTTGCTACTAAAAACTCCATCTGGCCATAAACGATATAAATATAGTGGCACAAAAAAGGGTTTTGTTTGTTTTACTGATTCATCAAGCTGTTTTCAAAGCAACCTAATCTTGCTCTTTATTCAATCTTTTTTTAAAATAACATATTTATAGGTTTGCCTCTGTAGACTGAATGATAGAGCATGTGGCTCTGTTGCCTATTTCCATTTTCTGTATGTTGAAATGGAATTGAAATTTTTTGCATATTTTTATAAAAGAAAAATCAGGGACTGAAGAATTGTATTTGTCAATACTGATGATCATTTACGTGATAATTAGCATGAATTTTCCTCAGTTGGTTGGTGATAATTCAAATTTTTTTAACTTTTTCGATTGAAGCATTCATTTGTAATTATTTATTTATTGTTTGAAAATCCTATTCAAATCACGATATTTTATTAGGTTCTTAAAAAGGATTCCTTAAAATGACCGCAGTGTCAAAGTTCGTTTTATTGCATACAAATATCTAATTGTTCCAGCACCATTTGTTGAAAAGATTATCATTTCCCCATGAAATTGCCCTGGCACATTTGTCAAAAACCAATTGACCAAATGTCTGTGAGTTTATTTCTGGAATTTATATTCTGTTTCATTAATCTATTTGTCTATCTATACACTAATTCCACATTCTCTTGATAACTGTAGCTTTATAGTAAGCCTTAATATCAGGAAGTGTAAGTTATTCAAATTTGTTCTTTTTTTAAGTTGTTTTGACTATTTTGCATACTTTCTATTACCATATAAATTTTAAAATCAACTTATAAATTTCTACTCAAAAAGGCTGCTAGGATTTTAATTGGGACTGTGTTGAATTTATAAATCGATCTGGGGTGTGCTGACACTTTAATAATATTGAGTCTTCTGATCCATGAACACGGTATAGTTTTCCATTTATTTAGGTCTTCTTAACACTTTGCTAAGCAATTGTGGACAATAAACCTAAATGTAATGGCTAAAATCACAAAAATTCTAAAAGAAAATGGGAAAAATCTTAGTGACTTTGGGTTTGGCAAAGATTTCTTAAACATGACACAAAAAAAAGACAAACTATAAGATAAAGTGATAAATTGGAATTCATCAACATTAAAATTTTGTTCTTCAAAAGGCACTATTACGAAAATAAAGGACAAGCCTCAGGCTGGGAAAAATATTTGCAAATCATATACATGAAACAAAGACTTGTATCCAGGATATATGAAAAACTCTTACAATTTAATTAGAAGACAACCCACTTTTTTAAATGAGCAAAATATTTGAATAGATATTCAATTAAAGAAGATATACAGATGATAAACACAACAAAATTTGCCCAATATCATTAGTCACTAGGAAAACACAAATTAAAACCACAGTGAGACTGGCACGGTGTCTTACACCTGTAATCCTAGCACTCTGGGAGGCTGAGGCAGGAGGAGTGCTTGAGGTCAGGAGTTCGAGACCACCCTGGACAATATAGCAAGAGAGACCTTATCTCTACAAAAAATAGAAATATTAGCCAAGCATGGTGGTGGGCACTTGTAGTTCTAGCTACTTAGGAGGCTGAGGCAGAAGGATTGAGTGCAGTGAACTATGTTGACACCACTGCAACCTAGCCTGGGGAACAGAGTGAGACCCTGTCTAAAAAAAAATTAAAAAGGAAAAAAATAAAACCATAATGAGATCTCACTATATTTCCAAACATTACATTTTTTAGAATGGCTAAAATTAAAAAGACTCTCCACACTAAGTGTTGGTGAGGATGTGGAGCCACTGGAACTTTCATTCATTGATGAAAGGAATATAAAATTGTACAATCAATTTGGAAAACAGTTTGACAGTTGACTGAACATTCTGTACAGTTCAGCAATTCCATTCTTAGACATTCACCTAAGGTAAATGAAAGCATGTATCTACACAAAGCCTTGTATAGGAATGTTCACAGCAGCTGTATCTGTGATAGCCAAAACTGGAAACAAACCAAATGTCCATCAACAGATGAATGAGTAAATAAATTGTGCTATATCCATACAATGGATTACTACTCAGCAATAAAAAGAAATTAATTTACTCAGAAATAAAAAAAAGAATAAGCTATTGCTATGAGGGACAACATAGATTAACTCAAAATAATTTGCTGACTGAAAGAAACCGGACAAAAAAAGAATATGTATGACACTATTCCTCTTATATAAAATTCTATAAAATGAAAACTAAATTACAATGACTCAAAGCAGATCAGTCGTTGGCTGGGGATAGAGAGGGGGGTTAGGGAGGGGAGTAAAGGAGAGATTACAAAAAGGCACAAGGAAACTTGTAAGACTGTGGTAGATGAGCTCATTTATCTTGGTTGTGCTGATGGTTTCACGGGCGTGCACAGATATCAAAATTCATCCAAGTGTACGTTTTAAATACATGCAGTTCACGGCATGTCAATTTTGCTCTGTAAAGTTATAAAAATAATGTCACACAGTAGTGGTAAAAACTTGGTTAGATAAAATATTAATTTTTACATGTTCGATTGTTCCTTATTTTGAGGAATTTAATTTTGCATTGGCATTTCTGGTGTTTTATTTTCAACGATCAGACCTTGTACTTGTATACTTGTGCATAGGGCAGAGCCACAAAGTAATGTGATTGTGTCTTCAAGCTCCACCCACGCTTCCCCTCAAAAAGAAAATATGTCATTGCACTAGGCCTATATTTTTGATAAACAAATGAAGAATTCACAGATTATCTCTACAAATAAGTCCATCTATGCTGGTAGATGTGAAAATGCAATGTTTGGTAACACCAGAGGCTCTTAGTGATCAAACTCATTGTGCAGATTAAAGCACAACCAATAGCAAAAAAAAAAGCAAGCTAACCTCAAATGGTTCTAGTTAAGTTAGTATAAAGATATAGCCACTTCCCCCTACCTAGAGTTGGCCGTGTTAACAGGGTAGAAGGGAAAGCTTTCAAGTCTTCCTTGGGTTTTCTTGTTTTCCAGTGGCCACTGGGCCCGCTTCCCTTTATCGAGCATGAAGTCAATAACAGAATGACAGTAAGTCAGCATTTTTCCTTTTGTCACGTAGACATGAGAAGTGATGGGAGAAGTTTCTTCTATTTGAACTTAAAAAGGAGAGTTTAGGAAAGTGGCCATTCTTAGAACAGCATTGCAGTGATACTGTAACTTGTTAAATACTTTATGAGGCATGAGAGCTCATCAGTCCATTTTCCTCTATCCCAAGAAGAAGGTTTTAAACAGTCCCAAAAGATTGTAATAATTTGTAAAAGTCTTCAAATCTTCAGAAGAGATACTCTTGATCTCTTTTAGAAACATCCTTTTCAGCCAGAGCTTATCTCAACTCTAAGGGAAACTCAAGGATCAAGGAACTTATTACTTTTAGTTTTCTCTTTGCGGAGTCCACAACAGGCTCTTAGTCCTGCCTATAAACATGTTCCCAGCTCTGCACAGTCGGGCTGCCACGAGTGACTCTTCATGTGAGGTCCCAGGGAACAGCCGGAGGAGCATGACGTTGAGGGGCTCCACAAGGACCACCTCCCTGCTCACTCAGGCTGAGCATTTGATGAATACCTGATAAATGAATCCATGACTAAATACATCGCAGGTATAGATACACTGACCTGAAAAATCTTACCTTTAGAATCGAAAAGTGGTTTAAACCAAACAGATGGAAATGTTGTCTCCAGAATCAGAAAATATCTACTTCATGGGGTCATTGTGAGACTTCAATGAGATTTCTTCAAGTAAGCACCTCATAGGCAATATTTGCAAAGGAAGAACCTTGAAGAATATCCAGACAAAACTAAGAGGCAGAAGGTTGAAGCAACTTGTGAAAGTCACTCAGCTCATGATGAAAAGAGGCAGGGTTAGAACTCGCGTATCCTAGTTCTTAGACTAGTGCTTCATACTTGAGAATGTCACCAGAGAGCTCTGGGAATTCCATAGAACCTTCCATCCAATCAAGGACCTTCAGGTCGGTGAGATACAAAATGGACAGATTTCAGTGGGGAACGAAATGTGAAGAAAATAGAGCAGGAAAGAGTGAATGCATAAGACTTTCAAGCTAAATGTTCTCTCACATTTTCTCAATTCCCATGACACCCCTGGTGTATGCATTTTTAGCCTCATTTCATGAATGAGAAAACTGAAGTTCAGCCATGTATCTGAGGCAGAGGATCATGGTCTTCCAACTCCGACTTCAGTGCCATTTCTGCTCCACGGCAAGGCTTAGATGGGAGCATGCAATGAGCAATATGAGGGTGTCAGGCTGGGAGAGGCCACACACGGTGTCTGGATGCCTGGGCCTGGGGAGGACAAGGAAGGTCCTTGGTAAAGGAGGACTCAAAGACATATTCACCTGCTTTACAACAGGGCGAGGGCCCTTCTGAAGGTAGAGCTTGGAATACAGCAGCCTGGCAGTTGTCTAGGACAGGTAACTACGAACTTGATGTCAAACTTCAGTCCTCTCTTCTCATGCCCTCTGCTACTAAATTCTCCAGGCTGTCCCTCCAAACAATAGCAGACTCAAAACTCTGTGTCACCTCCAGCACCACCGCTCTCTCCAAGCCGCCACCTTTCTCCTGGGTTACTGTAGTACCCCACAACCGGCCTCCCTGCTCTGCCTTTGACCCCTCTGTCTCTTCTCACATCATCAACCAGAACGAATCTTTTTTTTCCCCCTCAATGTCTTATTATGAAAAATTTTCAAACACACTATAAAGCTGAAACATAGTTACAACCTAGATTCTACCATTAACATTTGATTATCCTTGTTTTGTCACATTATCTATCCATCTTGAGAGATTCTTTAAAAATGGAATACAATTGATGTTGCTCTTCTCCACAAGAACCTGCAAAAGCTTCCTGTCTCCTTTGGAGTAAAAGCCAACTCTTGTAATGACCCACAAGGGCCCCAGTGATCTGCACCATTCCACACTCTACCTCCCTGTGTCTCTCCTCTGTCTCCACCTCCTGCTGTTTCCTGCCTCCTCCCCTGCAACACACTCATAGCTCCTTCCTCCCCAGCCACGCTTTGCACTGGCCGTTCCCTCTGCCTGGCACTTTCATCCTAGAGATTTCTGTGCGGGTCACCCCTGCATTTCTTTCATGGCTTTATTCAAACATCCTCTTTATAGTAAGCCTTTTCCTGACCACCCTATTTAAAATCACAAATCACCCCTAAAGTTGCCTTCCTCCCTTCCCTGCTTTTTTCCTCTCCATAGCCTTAATTACCACGCCATTCTGTATTTGAGTTATCAGTCTTATCTATTGTTAGTCTCTCCTCACTATAATCTGTTATCATCTGCAGCACACAGAGCATTGCATCGAGTAATTTATATATGTTGACCTCAGTATAATTTGTAAAATGGCTCTCTGAAATGACAATTCTTATTCTCTTTTTTTAAATTTTTTTTTATTCAGCATATTATGGGGTTACAAATGTTCAGGTTACGTATGTTGCTTTTGCCCCACCTGAGTCAGAGCTGCAAGTGTATCCATCCCCTAGATGGTGCGCACCACACCCATTAGGTGTGGATATACCCATCCCCTTCTCCCCCCTCCCATCTGCCTGACACCCGATGAATGTTATTACTATATGTGCATTTAAGTGTTGATCAGTTAATACCCATTTGATGGTGAGTACATGTGGTGCTTGTTTTTCCATTCTTGTGATACTTCATTTAGTAGAATGGGCTCCAGCTCTATCCAGGATAATACAAGAGGTGCTAGATCACCATTGTTTTTTCTGGCTGAGTAGAACTCCATGGTATACATATACCACATTTTATTAATCCACTCATGTATTGATGGGCACTTGAGTTGTTTCCACATCTTTGCAATTGTGAATTGTGCTGCCATAAACGTTCTAGTGCAGATGTCTTTTTTATAGAATGTTTTTTGTTCTTTTGGGTAGATTTCCCAGTAGTGAGATTGCTGGATCAAACGGTAGTTCTACTTGTAGCTCTTTGCAGTGCCTCCATATTACTTTCCGCAGAGGTTGTACTAGTTTGCAGTCCCAATTATTCTCTTTTAATAATAAGGAAACAGACTCAAGGAGGCTGAATAACTTGCCCAAGACTGCCAGTTCAGGTGGGAGCAAGAATGAAAATTCAGATCTGTCAATCTCCAAGTCTATTCTTTTTTACCACATGACACAAGACCCTCTATGGTGGGACAGGTGGTGCCCCCAGGCAGGCACCCTAACCAAAATCACATTCATTCCTCATTTTGTATTTGAACGGTTGCTTCTTCAGGATGTCCCTATTGAAACTCTAACCCTAAAAAGGAGAAATCTCAAGCCAGGAGAATCAATAATTCTTTGGGATGGATTCGATGACAAATGAAAAGAGAACCTGTGCCCTGGGCATGGTATTCAGGGTATTCAGGGTAGAGGCCTGAAGTGTGCCAAGTAGAAAAACCAAGGATTACAGAAGTATCCGGGGTACAGATGGGCTCAGACACATGTTTCACAAACTTTCCATTTTTCCCAGAGACAAACTAGAACTAATTCTAGGAAAACCGTACATACATCACTGTTTCATTCCTCAATTACAGAATTTATCACATAACATAATAATATATCTGTTGATACACTGTTGTATCTGTTCACTAAACAGTGAGCCTCTTGAGTCTGTGGAATGTAGCTTATTCATCTTCCAATCCCCAATGCCTAGGTCAGTTTTTGGCACATAATAGGAGTTTAATAAATATTTGTTGGATTAGTTAATGAAGTGAATGACTGAATGGATTATGATACAAGACCTAGGAGGAACTGGGAAAGGAACCTCTACTAAGCAGCAATGCAAACTTTTTTTTTAAGAGCATTTTATCTTTTCTCCTGACTTCAAATACAGACAGAACTATCTTAAATAACACTATTGCAATGGGATTTTAAAGTGATTACTGCATATCACAATAACTAATATTCTAATTTGGAGCCGTGGGTGATTGGTTCAATATGAAACAGCAGTGAATGCTGATAAAAGTGCCTGAAATCCAGTAGCTTATTGGTTAAATATTGGTTTAATTTAAATCTGAATCTTAATCCAGGCACAATTCCCCTCCCCATGCAACCTCTTTTTAGTTCTCTCTATTGTATGACAGTATTTGTATCTGTGTCTGTGCACTATATTACACCATAAATTCTTGAAATCAGGGACCATGGCTTATTCTTACAACTAAAAGAGCAATGCTTTGAAGATAGTGAGCATTCACACAGTAGATGTAAAAATTAATACTTAGATTTAATATCTTCCCATTCACTCCCAGCTAAAGTGAGAGAGAGCAGGCTTTTACCATGACAAGCCCATTGTGATTCCTAGTTCAAGCACATATCGGGATGGGAAAAAAATAGAAGGATACCAGTCAAATAGCTTCATAAACATCATATCAGATATCCCACAAGACAATCTGGTGGATCATGCTTTTAAAAATTATGATTATTAATATAATGAAACAATGATGACAATTTTAACTGACATTTATAGACTACTTGCTATCTATCAAAATTGGTGATAATGTATTTACATACATCAGCTCACTTCGTCCCCACAACACGAAATTCCTTATATACAGTGATTATCCCCATTTCCTGAATGGGAAAATTGAGGTGTGGAAGCATTGAGCAAATCTCCTGGGGTCATCCCTAAGGGTTTGAAGCAGTGTATGAGCAGGTCTGTTTGGACTCAGGGATTCTGCAGATCTATGACATTAACATATTAGCATTATTTTTATTGCTTTACTTTATTCAAAGTTTACCTTTTGGTTTTTTGTCTCCTTTTTTTTTTTTTTTTTCTGTTTTTTGCTCTGTGTATTTTTTTTTATTTCATCAGGCTATTCTTTAGACCTTTAGAGATAATCTGCAAATGCAGGGTCTGTATCATTTTCAGAGAGCCTGCAGCTCTTGGTAGGACTTGCGAGAGTTGATTTCTCGAGTGTCCTGAACTGTTCTATCAGTTACAGTAATAATTACAGAAGTAAAGGTGTAATAAAATGGGATGTTTTAACCCATATTTTATGAGTCACGAATGGGCTCTAAAAAGCTGCCATTTTATTATTTCCTTTAGAGATACTTAATAGGTAATGTCAGTAGTAAAGTTTAGTGCCAACCAGCGCTTAATAATCCCTACCTCTAGAATTATCGACCCTACTGAAAGGAAGAATAGTCCAAGGAGGATCGTGATGTATACATGTGTCAATCTGATATCATATCGTCTAGGCTAAAAACTGAAATGTAAAGGAATAGGAATTAAAGGGCTGCATCAACTATACAGATTGGGCCACAAGACAAAGCAGTGAAAAGAACCAAAATGAGGATATTATCCAGAAAATTAAAATTGTATGTGGCTGTACATATTGCATGTACTACCTGGAAGAAATGGCCTTAAATTGTAGACACAGCATGAAACAGCCATTGCAGAGTTGGTTAGTTTCACATTAAGTCATATAATCTGACCTCTTCTGACATAGTTCAACACCTAAAAATTTTTCATTCCTCTCTAATAAACTAAACATCTCTTCACCTTGGTTCAGCTAGATTTCCAATAACTACCCTGACTAGAAGCTGGGTACCTAATGCTGCTGATTAACTGAATTCTTTTCAGCCCTTTCCTAGCGGCTCCAATTCTAATTCCTTCTTTGCATTTTCTGCAACAGATGTGTATATATTTATATCTAGGCATCATTGGAAATAGTTTGTCAGCTCATAATTCAGCTTACAACAAAGCTCACTCATCCCCTTTTCCCACAACACTAACCTAAGGTTATAAATTCATTCAGGCACTTCCAGAGTCTCTCCATGTGGGATTAACATACATAGTTATTGTTGTTCTGGAGTTTACTAGAAGGCTCCAGAACTTTGGAAGATCTAGGAAATGTAGGTTATAGGTCAGTGTATATAATATCGATTCTTTGAGATTTGTTGAGAATTGCTTTTCCATCTAGTTCATGATCATTTTTTTGTACATGTCCCATGTGTGCTTAAGAAAAACGTTATTCTTTAAGAGTTTGGTGCAGTTTTCTAGTAGATCAAACTTATTTATTGCATTGTTCAAATTTTTATACCTTTATTAATTTTTTCTCTTGGATATACAATAATTGAGGCAAATAAAACAAATTTTTCACTATTTATGGTTGTCTTATCTTCCTATGGGTCTATTATTTTTGCTTTATATGCTTCAGATATTTTGTTGGAGACATACAAGTTTGGAGTTGCTATATTTTCCTGGTGGTTTTGGTATTTTATTATTATTTAATGACCTTCTCCATTCCTAATAATGCTTTTTGTCTTGAAGTCTATCTTATCTGATAATAATACATCTATACAACCTTTGCTTTTGTTAACATTTGCTTGGTATATATTGTTCCATCCTTTAAACCATCCTATGCTTTCACACTTTAGATGTGAGCTGGAATATTTTAAATCTAATCTGATCATTCCTGTCTTTAACTAGTATGTTTAATCTATTTTTCCTTATTGTATTATTGATAGAGTTGGACTTGTTTTTACCACCTTTTTTATTCTATTGTCCCATTTCGAATGCTTCTTCACTTTTTTGAAGTTATTTAATTTGTGTGTTTTTATGTCCTTATTTATTTCATCTGTACTGAAACTATTTTGTATATTACTTCAGAGTCTCTGCCCTGCCTGCCTCTTATCATGGCTGCTGCCACCATGACCATTTCCATGTGGACTCCATCCAGCTTCACATAGGCACAACCTGACAGCACCTTGTCTCGGCCCCATGACACGCGCTTCTCACTTCCTGCCCTGCAGTTTCAGTGCTCAGTCACAGCTGGGGATGCCACGCATGCAGGAATAATAGGGGAAATGGGGAAAGCACCAGTGGATAAAAGCTTTTTTTTCCCTGAAGGACAACCATGAAATTCATATCATATGGCCTCTCAGCTGTATCCCTAACGTGGAACTAAGCAACCAGTCGCCTGTAGCAGTGGAGAAGAAGAGGAAGAAGAGTAGAGGAGGAAGAGAAGTTTAAGTTAGAAGATCCCGACTTCTTACAGTTCCAAACGCGCCGGCAGTGGACAGATGTTGGCAAGTGATGAGCCCCCATAGCTTTATAAAATAGGGACAATAAGGTTTATTTACCTCACAGGGCTCTCGTAAGAATTAAATGCAGAATATAGATAAAGCTTCTCTACTTTTAAAGTGCTTCTCTAATTTGAAAGTGTCATTTTATTACGAAGGGGGTTACTAATTATTGGCAGTATGTTGGGGGGTATAAATGATTTCTATGATTTCTAAAGAGGATTCTGATACTGGGCAAAAGCAAAATATTTCTTATATGCTAACAACAGTGGACTTGCCTTGAAATTATTCCGCTAATTTATCAATTTATTTCACAACTATTTGTTGAGCCTCATATTGCCACTAATGCCTCCATTTGGGAACAGTTAAATCCCGGCTCCACCCTGTACGATGGGACATAGACAAATCACTTAACCCCTCTCAGCTTCAGTTTTCCCCTCTTTCAAATGAGAATAATAATAACAACAGCACAACAACAATACTCATCTCGTGTAGTTGCTGTGGAGATGAAAACTGGCCATTTTCACATGGCCACATACAATGAGCTGTAGACTCTACTGGGGCAAAGGGTATTCGGAACACCCTAGAATACCTCACTGAGGAAGGTCTCAGAGAATGCTTCAGTTATAACCAGGGAGGATTTATGGTTTGGGTTGGCCGTTTCCCCTCACTACCTCTTTTACCTTATTTTGACAGAAAGGCTGTGAAGAAGAGTAAGGATGCTGGAAGAATTACTTAAATCCTCCTAAAGAATCTCCCAGCAATAAGATGCAGAGTCTGAAATCTCCATAGTTGGGCTGGGAGGGTCAGCACAGCGTGAGTAATCGCCAAGACTTAGGTACTGGGCCGCTCTGGGAGTGCATTATTTACAATTAGTGCCAGTAGGGCTAGACATCTATCTGTCTGATCCAAAGGCATGAAATGCACACAATTCACCTCCATCCCAGCATTTCATCAAGAAAGAGCAGCAGACACCTCTGTGCTTGAAAAGCGCAGCTCAACGGCTCCCTACTGACCCTTGTCCAAGTTTTGAGTTGATGCAAAAATTTCTATTTTTCTGGTTTTATCTTTTTTTATGGCTAGGATATGTTATCTAGATCTTTGTGCTGCTCATATTAATGTAGTCTCTAAACACAAGTCAAAATTCATTCTCTGATCCCAAAAGAGACTACAACTGCTTTAAAGAATTTCTTTCCACCAATTCTTTTTCCAAGGGAATCCAACTGACAGGCCTGAGTTATTTCAGATGGTTTAGAAACA
This sequence comes from Indri indri, assembly GCA_004363605.1. Lineage (NCBI taxonomy): Eukaryota > Metazoa > Chordata > Mammalia > Primates > Indriidae > Indri > Indri indri. The sequence continues at coordinate 12,506 of RJWJ010009921.1, read as the reverse complement.
AAATTTTATGCACACATTTGTTTTTATATATACTCACAGGTGTTCACACATATCTTTTGCCTCTTTCAAAATTTAGAAGGAATAAAAACACAAGCCTTGAGTAAATCATGCAAGATCTACTATCTGGCTGGCACTTTCTTTGTTCAGACATGTCTTCTTTCCTCGTTTCCTTCTTTCCCCAAGCCTATTTTATTGCATTTGAAAAGGCCAGCGTAAGTCTCTTCCATTTGCACTCACTGAGGACCTTGTACTCTTGTATAACCTGGGAAAGGGATCTGAAAACCGGTTCTCTTCCGGGACTTCGCAAGCACCAAACCATCGTAAACTCCATGGAGGGCAGCAAGGTAGAATGAAGCAGCCAGCCCCTGTTTCACTCCGTTCCTATGAGGAAAGCATCGAGGGAAACTTGTTTACACATAAATCAATACATCCAGAACATTCTTAAGCTTTCTAGGTAGGATTCATATAGGGTTACAAAACAAAAGTACATTGTAGTCGTCAAATTATTTACCAACTAAAACAGCACTCACCCTGAAAGTGAACGTACAATTCTAGTGGTGTTGCATAGTCTTGCTGGCAAACGCATTGTGCAGTATCAATCACATCCCTTTATAATTTTAATTTCTAAATGGGGTAATAAATTTAAGTGGTATAAAAATATCAACATGTTTAACATTTCCTATTTGTGCTGACATTTTTATTAGTCCAAACATAAAGCCGTTTATATGTAAATTGCCATATGTTCTTAAGTTAAACCAATTGAATCCTGTCTGTGAAGGACTTGTCATTTTGTTGTAAATATGTGTAATAACCCATTGCACAAACAGTTCCAAGAAAAGAGAGAAAAGCATCACATGAAAGTGGCAAGCAAACTTGGTGCCCAACTCAACTGGGTCGTGAGTAGCATTTTGTGCTTGCCTTTGATGATACTCTGACAACAACTATGTTCTCTGTTTTTAATGAAGGACATTAGGTAATGAAACATTATTTATTATTAGAAAATTTAGAGATTGAAGCTGCGTGGGTCTTTACGGGCTAAGACTGTATCTTTGACTGTGTAACCGTCCCAGCTTCTAAAACACACTCACACATACACCCCACCCCCCCACACACACACACACACATACACATTGCAAGACACAAAACAGGTACCTAGATATTTACCACGGTTCATGTTCTAAGAAAATTTCCTGTAAGATGAAATAATTTAACTCAAATTTATTTCCTCCCTAAAACTGCCATTATAGAGTTTTGTTCCTAAAAAAGACCGTTTTACAGAAAAGTCCATATTAGCCATATTTCAAGGTGTTTAATCATCCATTTTTTATGTATTTCATTCCATTATCCAGAATTCTAAACCATATTTAAATAAATTGAATAGGGCAATAGAACATATTGTATAACATTACATTATTATATATTTAAGAGGTCTGTGGGAGAGTGGCTATTTAGGATGATGTAGGAGGACAAAGTAAGCAGTGGTATTTGAAGAAACAAATACATGATCCTAGGAAGGGGCAACTTCTGAGACTGATCATTCATTTGTTCATTCAATAGTTAGTAACACCTTCTAAGTACCAACTCCTCTTCTCTCTGGAGCATTCCAATAGGTAGAGGCCAAGAAGTGGAAGTTGATTCGGGAAAGGAATCGAGAATGAACAAACAGCCCACAAAAGAGGAAAAAATCCAAAAGGGTGCAGCCAAATACCGATAGTGTTTCCAGAAGAAGGGAGAGACCAACAGAGCCAAATTCTGCTGATAGACTGAGTAAAGGAACATCGAGGACTGTCCAGTGGACGTGGCATGGGGCAGTCCTTGGTGTTCTTGATGAAAGCAGTTTCAATCGAGTGCTAAGTGCAAAAGCCTGACTTGAGAATATTCAACAGATAATGTAAGAAGAAAAGTTAGAAAAGCAAATATAGACAAGTCAAGGGATTTTTCTGTAAAAGGGAGGAGAGAGATGAAAAGGTAAGTTAAATAGGGGATCAGTATTAAAGGCATGAATTTTTTTAAGAAAATAGAGACTATTATACCATGATGTATGTCTATGGAGATACTCCAACAAAGTCAGGGAAAATGATGATGCAAGAGTCTTCAGATATGTGGAGTTGGCCTAAGTTAGGAGAAGTGATAGTTCATCCAGTGCAACAAGAGGCAACACAGGGTACTTGGTATGGATGTAGGTTGGTTGACTGCTAGCAGAAGGATGTGGACACTCTTTTCTGATAGCTTCCATTTTCTCAGGGATAGAAGATACAAGGTCTTTAGTTGAGCATGAGTAGGGAAAAATACTGTTAAAGTTAGAGAAGAACAGGGTGAATGTAAAATAATCATGTGGGAGGGTGGGAGCCAGGAACCAGAACAACATCTGGGAAGAGGAGTGATCAAGACCAGGATTGCAACATAGACTGCGATTCACCAAATAAAGGCCCTGTGGAGAAGGTGAGAGAGGCACAGGGAAGCAACCTGAGCACCAGAACAAGAAGGGGATGGCCTAAGTGCTCAAGTCCATCAAGGATCCACCTGTCTAGGGATAGGGCTTTAGCTCGTTTCCTGCAAGTAGTTAAAACATCAGAACACTGTTCAGCTCTGTGAATATGCTGAGATGAAGACTTAACATACTGTCATTCACAAGAAGAGGCACCGTGGCACCACAGAAAATGATGGGGCTTGGGAGTCAGATGCACAGGGTTCAAACCCCTCCCAGCAAGCTACCCGTCATAAGATGTTGAATCCATCACTTATTTTTTCTGAAACTCAGGTTTCTCATTTACAAAGTAAAGATGCTAATATCTCCTTTTCAAGATTGTTATGATAATAAGAGAAATACCTATAAAGTATCTTACAGAGTGTGAGTATAACTACTGTAAGTTAAATGTTCGGACTTCTCTTTAAATGTATCAGTTCAAACATATGCATTTATCTCCATCCCTCCAAATATCACACTAAAACAATAAAGAATAAAAAGAAAATCATAAATACGCATGAACAAAGAGCATAGAAGAGGAGAAAATAGTACACAAGATGATACCAAATTTTGGAAAATGAAAATTTTTTGAAGATGTTTTATCTGACTTCTAGAACCTAAAATAAATAAGAATTTCAGGGTGACAATAAAGAAAGGACCCAAGATGACAGCATTAATCAGCCTAGAGAGAATCCTACATTGAAGTGGGTGAACTAAAGGCTACAGGAGGGATGTTGGGGTGGGGCAAGGTGGAGAATGGACTTGCCAGATGATCAGTTACATCTGATCGCTTGAAAAATTGTACTGAGATGCTGTTAGCTGGATTTGGAAGAATTTATGAAAATAACAGAAAATTTAGCAAAGGTAAAAACTGGCAATGATTAATACCAGGAAAATGACTTCTAATAGAAAAAAATTAAATCACAGTACGCTATTTTTCTGAGCAGTAAAATATATTTACATTGCCAAAATAATGTAAACATTAAAGTTTCTTAATAAAAAAAAAGTGACATATAAGAGGCCCTGCTGGGAATCCTGCCTTGAGTTTTCCCAAAGCCAAGACTCATTGTACAGATCTTGGTGGTTCAATGTGGCGATGAAGCATGTCCATTTGTGAATAAGGATCCTGGAAATCTTGTACCTGGAAGTCTCCTGAACCTTTTTCACTAGCTTGGACTCTCTTTCTCTCAGTGTACTGTATCCTTTGACTTTAAATAAAAGCCTTATGTGACTTTAAAAAAAAATATGATGTAACTACATCAAAGGATTGTGATATAACTACATTGATACGGAGGAAGGTGAGGTTGAAAAAAGCTATGTCCTCATCTGCCATGACAATAAGTCAATAGGTATTTCCAAAATTTATAAATCAATTTAAATATTGATTAAATCTACTTAAATAAACAGTATGAACATATTATCTAGAAATACAGGAGTAAAGACCACAAGAAACAACTAAAAGCCTTGAAAGTAATTATCTCTGGGGAGCAGGACTGAGGAGTGGAGAAGAATAGGGTAGACAGAGACTACAGCTTTTCATTGTTCACCTTCATGAAAAGCCTCAGCATTTTAAATTGTGTGTTATAATATTTTGATAAAAATAGAAAATAGCTTTCGAAATTAATTTACTTTTCCAACTATTCCACTCCTTTCCATCCCTTAGACGCTAGACACTGATAAACACATACCCTTCTAATGAACAACACGGGGCAGGAAGACGATCACAGTGGTCATTTGCGTAGCATACCCACAGTGTTTGTTGAGCTGGATTGGGGGTTAGCTGCTCTTTGGGGATTTACGTCACATCTGAGATTCTTAAATTCGTATCTTTACTTTCAAAAGGTGGAATTTGGTGGACATAAAAGTTTCTATATTCCAGGTAAGTTTTCCGCCTCATCAAGGTCTGAAATATACTCATAACTTTAACCCTAAAATCAGGTCTGCATGGCATTAATGCAATCGGTTAAAGAAAAACCTGAATATTTTAAGAAAGACAATAATGTCATACAAGCCCAAAACTCACCAAACACCTATTTATAGAATTTCATAGAAATTTATTTTTTATGAATCAACACAACCTGAGAGAGAGGCCTGGGTTCTCTCCATAGGTGGAAGCTAGCCAATGAGCCTCCCAATAAGATGAGAAATGATGCAATAGATCAAATGTCTGGAATATTAGGTCCTTAAATCTGAAAACCTAAAATGCCTTTTGTGTCTTAGAATTAATGAAAGCAAACCTACATCTAGATGCTGGAAAACATATGATAGTTCTTCTCATAAGGATAAAAATTCATCCTTATACTTCATGCTCCCTAGATCTTATGTCGAGCGGGGGGTGTTGGTTTGGTTTTTTTGTTGAGGATGCTGAAAGGTACGGAAAATTAATAACAAATGAAGTCAGCCTAATTTACAGTCTCAAAGTTAACTGATATTACATTAAACAGATGATCAACCATCAAAATCACTACAATGTTTATTTTCCAGATCATATTTTGTAGTCTTTGAAATGTCAAATATGTGCTCCCACTGAGGGGCAGATATGGATATACATATACAAGGATGTTGTCAACATGGAGAAGATTGAAGGCAAATTTACAAGGATTTGTTACAAACTTAATCCTTCCTAAAATTCTGATTAAATGAGGGACTGACAAGTTGCTTGATTCTGGGCATTTGGGTTATTGATCACTGACACAGGAACCAGAGCTCCTGAATATGTGACCAAATGGAATTTCGGATTTGAAAGTTTGTGGCCTCCGCATTCATTTATAGTGTGCTTTGTTCAAATTAACATTATATACTCCCTTCCGACCTGTAACAGACTGAGAACTGTCGCCTGAAGCTCTGTATTCTTTTTTATCACATTAAAGAGCAAAAAGCCACAAACGTGCTCATTAATGAGTCTTAAAAGTCCCTTGAAAACATAGAAACCTTTTAAAATAATGATGGAAAATGTTATCCCAGACCCAATGCCAATCATTCATCCCAAAAACTTAAATGTGCTTTTGCTTTCTGGCCCAGCCAACTCCCTACTCCTCCCCAGGCTCCCTCAGCTGCTCACATTGTGTCTAATTAGCCAAGATACACAGGTGAGTGGCTCCTCCTGGCAACCACCCTCCTCAATCCACCTGGTCCTATTCTCAGGCACAAAACACTGAGACACTAATTGGGAACATGGTCCTCCTTCCTTCAGACTCCTTGTACCTTTGACCTCACACTAACTATATGTGGAGACAACCCCACACATTTCTTTCTTTGAAGGGCTCATAGTTTATACAAGGAAACAATAGCCAGAAAGATCATTGCCAGATATTGGGTGAAGAAGAGAAGCCTGCGCGAGGAAGGAGCCAAGAGAAGGGACGTGCCTACTCTGGCTGCATCTGAGGCAGCATTTGGACGAAGCCTTGAAGGTTGGGGGTGGGCAGCGGTGGTCAGCAGAGGCCAAGGGCAACATTCCAGTCCAGAGGACAGCAAGGCATTGCCTGCGAGGATAGCGGTTTCGAGAACCTATAAATGGGTTTCGTGTCACTGAGGCTGGAATGCACTAGCAGGGAATGTCGAGATACAAAGACAAATTTTAGGGATAAATTACAAAGGGTCTCATATGCTGAGCTGAGGAGCTTGGCTTTTTATCTTGCAGGTAATAGGGAAGCATTCAGAATTTTTAAAGTAAGAGAATATAGTCTTAGAAGTTTCAAAATTAATCTGTTTCTTTGTGTTTTACCATACATTAACCTAAAAAGACTGAAAAGGCTTCTATTTTCATTTCAGAGTTTATAGGAGGATTCCCAACCAACACAAAGTCCTCTACTAGCCTGAGATCAAAGGCCCATAAGAAGCTAGAATATAATTATTCTATGTGTTTTATATCCCCCTCCAATTCCTCTTAGCCTGAAGCAAGAGGGCCTTAAGTGCATGCTAAATCTATTTCTAGAATTTCCTAAAGTAACCTGTAGCTTTGAGTTTTCTACAAATTATATTCAGCAAAGAAAATGTTCAGAAGCCTCTCATCTTTATTCTACATATTGCTTTATTTTTTAGGACAGATGTTTCCAAATCAAAAATTTCAACATATGTGGATTTTTTGCCCTTTCACTCATCCAGTGTGTGACTGTGCTGCGTGACAACGCTCCCACCCCTCGCTGCTCCACTTGTGCCATAAATACTCGACTGGGGTTGAGGATGGGTGGTAACAGCTTAAACAGGTGAAGATCATTTTCTTGCCTTCCTATGAACAGAAATCCTTTCAAGAAACGTAAGTGCTCAATAAGTGTTTGCTGACTGCCTGATTTGTCAGCAACCCCTGCTAATTCCTTAGCAGATTAGAGGAACAGCAAATCTCCAGACAAGGCCTCCTTAACAGGACTGATCTAACAGGAGCACATACAACCAGTGAGCACTAAAAGTAGCCTCAGTTACACTGCCGGTTGGAGACAGTTCTTTGAAGACCCTTGGTGTTCACTGCCAGGTCGACAGATGTAGTTTATTCAGAAATCGCTTCAGAGAGCCCCAGGCTAAAACTTGCTACTGGAGCTGAGGAGAGAACCAGTCCAGGCCTGGAGGTCATGGGCCTGAGGCCAGTGCATGCACAGTACAGCCTGGGCTCCTCATATTGCAGCGAAGCAGTGGGACCCAAGCAGCCCCTCTGAGTCAGCCAACACATGTTAACAGTGACCCGGGCATTATATTGATGGCGGTGCTATGATTAACATCAACATCTACTGTCAAGGCCACACGATTCCTCCACATTGGTTTTTTTTTTAATTCCCCTTTGCAATTTTTTATATTTTTATGTTAGTTTTCAGTTTAATGAATGATGGATAGTGAATTGAACTACTTTCTAAAGCACTGTTATATGTTCGTCCCATTTCATCCTCACATAGCCTTTCTAATAAATACTATTATCCCCATTCTAGAGGTGAGACTCTGAGAAGGTAAGTGGCTTGCCCATCACACAGCTCTTAAGCTGTGAAACTGGAGCCCCCTCCTTGGTTTTTCTGCTTCCTTGGCTGACACTCTTTCCTCTGTGGCACACTACCTCTTGGGATAGACTGAGCAGAGAAAGGGGTGTCAATGAGGAATTCAAGGATGGTTGGAGATTTCCTCCTGGAGATTGCTTTCAGGTGTATACGTGTGTGCTAACAGAGCGAGAGAAAGAGAGCGGGAGAGGGAGGGAGGAGAGAGGGAAAGAGAAGAGGAGGGGAGGGGAATTTAACTTGCTGATTTCCACCCCTCTAAGGGGTGGAAATATTTTGACATATTTGCACAAAATTTCACACATGTTTCATAATTAGAAATATGTCCAGCTTCAGTCAAAGGAGCTAGAGTTTACAAATGTATTGGAGATTCATCCCATGACCTTAGAATGACTTCTGCCAAACCAAGTGTTTGATTTCCCTCCCTCTGTGTCATGGAACGTTGCTGCAGCCACTTCTGACCTTAGGGCTATCAGTGACCCAGAGGCAGGACATTCATGAGCCATGGAGGCAGCTCCATGCCAGGGGCCTGCTTAAGACCTTGAGTGTCACGCCCTGGTGATGGTGATGGAGCAGTGGGGTTAAGACAGCAAAAAAGAGTCATTAAATTTGCCTTTTGCTATCAATTTCCCACAAAAATCTCATTTTGTTTCCCTAAATCCTTGGCTATGAAAAACCTCCTTATTTTTACATATCTCCTCAGAGCCCAGGTCTTCTTCTCAGGTTGTATCCAGAAATTTTTTTTTAGGGACAATTTGAGAAAAAATATTTTGTGAAATACGAGAAATATCGTCCTTAACTGTGCCTCATATAATAGAGCTTCCAGGGGCCAATCTTAGAAGCATCAAATTATAAATTGTAGGCCTTTTGATTACTAAAGTATAATGATTAGATTTCATAGAAATATCCTTAACCATGAGGCTAAACGGAACAAAATAACTGGTAATTGGTCTCAACCAGAGTAAATAATGTCCTTCTTTTTATTTACATTTGGTTTTCCTATAAACTGCCTACTGGGTTGTGTGGAACTCAGAGGCTAGCAAAAAACTGAATCCCCATCCATCAGTATTAATCTCACACTTTGCTGTGGCTCCGTCCATTTATCTTTCCGACACAAATTAGAAATTCAAGAGTTTTAACAAATGAGCCTGCAAATGTAAACTTATTAGGCCATATATTTTTACTACACACTGTGCAGTGCCCTCCACAAAGCTGTCCCTTCAGAGAGCATTTTCCTATTTTGTGTTATTGATGGCAGCTAACTAATCACATTTTTAATGTTGTCTTTGGGGAGGGCTCTTTGAGTGAATGTGCAAGCTAAACTACCCAGAATAAATCTACCTTATTAAATGCTTGAAATTATGTGTCTTTTACGATAAAGAAACTCCCGAGCATTGTTACATTTGCTAACCTTCTTTTTGCAGGAATCAAAAGACTGGGATTAATTAAAATAATACATCAAAACTGGGGTGTTGTACAGAACGTGTCTATGTGTGAGGAAAGGCCAAGAAAAATTGGTTAATTGGTCTCTTCATCCCTATTCGCTCCCTTCCATCTAAATGGCTTTAAATGTTGCTTTCTGCAACAGAACTACAATAACAGGAGCTGGGAGGAAGACTCACTCTGCCTGTTTGCTAAACAATGGCTGGTCCCCGCACCTACCCCCACCCTCAGGAAATTCTTTCTGGTTTACACACTGGCCTTCTGATTAACAAAGAACTCTAGAAGAATTTGGTCCCTAGATCTGGGTGATCAAAAACATATAGAAAGTATAAATATATTGTGACGCCAGCGTTGTATTTCATCTAAACAAAGATGCACTCATTTAAATGCCTCCGAATAATGTCATCTTCCACAAGTATCAAAAGAAAACATCTGGCAGGTGAATGCTTCCCTCAAAGCCCAGGTCTGCTTTTACTTTAGCTATGGTGGGCAATCTAATGAGTGGCTTCTCTCAATACTATGTACCATCATTTCATTATTCTGAGGTGGTTTAATTACTGGCAGATCCTTTATTAGTGAGCTCCAGTGCTAATCTGAGCCCCGAGTGCATCTGCTTTCTACTTCTTTGTAAGTTTTGTGCTCTCAGAAGCAAATGCAAACATGGCCCTAATTCTGGGCTGTCACATAAATTTCAAGGACAAGGAATGACGTGCAAGTGTGAGTAGAGGGAATGGGGATTATTGGGGAACCAGAGCTCTCAAGGGCACAAGTGGTGCAGAATTTGGAATTCCCATCAATACATACGCTTCAGGACATAAAGAGATGTAATAGAAATTTACCTAAAGGGGAAAAAATGCTTGGAAAGTAGGAGCATAAGAACTCAATTTCTTGCAAATTATTTTCCAACTACTTGACTGTCCCTCTTGAGATGTATGGCTTTTGTGAAACTGACATTTAAACACAATAAGCATATGCTCTTCATAGAAATTAAAGTCACAAGCATTTCAAGACCAAGTGATAGATGGTTTTAGTGTTCCCCTGCAATCAGAGTTCTCTCTTACTTAGCTTGGAGGAGAAACATAAACTTGATTAGCACTTAACTACAGTGTAATGGCTGATAAATTGTCCTTAATGTTTCAAAACTAGACAACTAAGCTAAGATTGCCTAGAATTTATTTCTTGACTATCCAGACACACTCATTTTTCTCACTCAGTCACAGGAATCAACAATTTAAGAACACACTGGCTCTCTTGAAGCGTGTTTCTTATTTATCTTGGATTATTTAGTCAGAGTAAAGATGTAACTGTTATGTCAAGCAAAGGTGTAATCCAAAGAGAAGGACTGATGAATTAAAAAGAAAGTTATGGATGGCAGAGGTAAAATTCACTAGGAAAACCTTTTGCATTGGAATTTGGTTTGAAAAGTGCAAGAAAGTGTTTACTTAGTCACTTAGCAAATATTTATTGAGCACCTACTAGGAGCCAGGCCCTGTGTCAGGTACTATAAAAAGACAACAGCCCTTGCACACTGGGAGTTACTGAAGAAGAGAGCTCTGAAAGCAGGAGAGAACACCTGCTAGGCACTATATAGAAAAATAAACCAAGAGTTTGGGAACTCAGATAATCACTAAAGAAATGTTCCTGCCACTCAAGATTATACTTGTTACAATGCTTAGAATCTAAATTACAATTGCTTTCATTTTATTCTCAGGGGGAAAAAATCCATTTGCTGTTAACATTGATGGGTTCAACAGTCACATTTTAAATAGTTACATTGTTACCTTCATATTAATAAAACAGGTGAAATGCCACATCACAGAAGAGTTTTTAAAAAGTTCGTTATAAACAGAATTAAATAAATATTCATTTTAAATAACCCCATACTAAGGGATATTTACTCTTAAAGAGCACCCTGAAATTAATCTTTTAGTTAAGCAAAGAACCCTTTTGCAATATGAACAATCTCCATGTTTATTTGCAGCATAAGCCTGGATTTTCATATATTAGGTTTGAATGGCAAAAATCTTAGTGGAAGTTCCCCAGGCAATAACTGTGTTGTCTTCTTAGGCTGAGACACAGCCTGTGCCAGCCATGGGCAGAACAAAAGCCATTAAAAGCACTAATCCCTCTTGCCCCCAGGATAAGTTCCAAACTCCTTAACCTTTCATGGATCTGGTGTCTGCTTAATCCTCCAGCCTCTGGTTGAGTGACACAAGATAGCTGTGCCTCTGTCAGCCTGCTCCTGAGTAACTGCATGGAACAGAAACACTCCCACCCCTTCCTTCCCCCCTCATCAAGTTGGATGTATACTATGAGCCATAAATCAATGATTTTTCTTAAGCCCCTGGATTCAGGGGCTGTTTGTTACGGCAGCATAGCATAGCCCTCCCTCACCAGTCTGTCAGCTGTAGTACAGTATGGTGTAAATGTTTTTCACACCTGAGCACTCAAGTACCATCTTCACAATTTTTTACACACCTTAAAATTCTTTTCATTCCAATCAATTTAAATTTATCTACCTAAGTACATTTATTTAAAAATAAAACTTCATATTACTATTGGAACTGGGAAACCAGTATCACTTCCAGTAAGTAGAAAATAACTGTAAAAACCTTAACTCTTAAAATAAGGTGTTCATTCATGCCCCACCTTCAAATCTCTAATGTACCACCAGTATAGATCTAATGCACTTTGAGAAATGCTAGTATAGAAAAGAAAGATGTGGTCCTTGATGCCTAACAAAATTCAGTTTAAGTCCCAGCTCTACCACTCTGTGTTCTCAGGTAAGTTACCTGAACTCTCTGAGTCTCAGATATTTTATCTCTATTTTATAAATCCAAAAACAAAAAACTATTATATAAGATTAATTTGAAGATTAAATGAAAAACAGGTGTGAAATTCCTGGCACATATTTTTAAGTGCACAATTTAATGGTTTTCAGAACACTGGTACATTTTTAATGTTTAGAAACATTAGATGTTGGCCGGGTGTGGTGGCTCACGCCTGTAATCCTAGCACTCTGGGAGGCTGAGGTGGGTGGATCGCTCAAGGTCAGGAGTTCGAGACCAGCCTGAGCAAGAGCGAGACCCCCGTCTCTACTGAAAGTACAAAGAAATTATCTGGACAACAAAAAATATATATATATAAATTAGCCGGGCATGATGGCGCATGCCTGTAGTCCCAGCTACTCAGGAGGCTGAGGCAGAAGGATCACTTGAGCCCAGGAGTTTGAGGTTGCTGTGAGCTAGGCTGACGCCATGGCACTCTGGCCCAGGCAACAGAGTGAGACTCTGTCTCAAAAAAAAAAAAAAAAAAATAAGAAACATTAGATGTTGTTATCAATGTCACATCATCACTATAGATTGTGGGCTCCCTAAGGTTTTGTGTTTATTCATTTCTGCATCCTCATAACACCTAGTGCTGTCCTGTACATATCAGAGGGGCCAAATAAATAAATGTTCCTTGAAAGGGTCTATGTAATCAGTGATTTCTTATCTGTGAAGATTGTTTTCCATCCCCACATGTATTCAATCAACCAACCAGTTAATCGGTTCTCAAGGTTCAAAGGTAAATCCACTTTGACTAGGCTTTGCCTGCTTCTCACATTCCTCAAAAAAATC
>RJWJ010009920.1:0-48623 GCA_004363605.1 Indri indri | reverse complement strand
GGGCTCGAGCAATCCTACTGTCTCAGCCTCCCGAGAAGCTGGGACTACAGGCATGCGCCACCATGCCCGGCTAATTTTTTCTATATATATTTTTAGCTGTCCAATTAATTTCTTTCTATTTTTGGTAGAGACGGGGTCTCGCTCTTGCTCAGGCTGGTCTCGAACTCCTGAGCTCAGGACGATCCGCCCGCCTCGGCCTTATGATTACTTTCTACTATAGCAACTACATTTTTTCACTGAAGATAGCAAATTTTCCTAAATAGTCTTCTAATCAACTTTTACAAAGTGAACATTTGTCAAAGATTTTATTGAATTAATTAATTAGAGAATTAGCAAGAAGTTACAATTATTTAAAAAGAGAATTAAAAATCCCACACATACAGGTCCGTCAAGAATGATAAGATAGGCTGGGCATGGTGGCTCACTCCTGTAATCCCAGCACCTTTTAAAAAATTAATTAAGTAATTTATTTATTTATTTTTAAGAGATAGTCTTGCTCTGTTGCCCAGGTTGGAGTGCAATGTCACAATCATAGCTCACTGCAGCCTCAAACTCCTGGGCTCAAGCGATCCTCCTGCCTCAGTCTCCCAAGTAACTGGGACTACAGGCACAGGCCACCACAGCCAGCTAACATTTTTTCATTTTTTGTAGAGGAAGGGTTTTGTTATGTTGCCCAGGTTGGTCTCGAACTCCTGGCCTCAAGTGATCCTCTGGTGAGAGGAATTAATTTGCCTATCTTATGGACGGGAGTCATTTTTATTGTTTAATGAACTTTTTTTAACTTTTTGTTTTGAAAGTATAATGGAGTATCATAGGAAACATGACAATATGTTAAATTGTAAGAAGATGTTTCCAAAATGCAGCTGCTCCAGTGTTGCTCAGGAGCTTCTTACCCCAGTAGGTGGATGTAGCCACTGAGGCTGATGTGATGCAATTAGTCCAAAGCCGCAAAACTAGGGAATAGCAGAGCATGGCCTCTGGACAGTTTCTTCTGATAGATGCTAGTACTCCTAAATCACTTCATTTAGTGTTTACTGAGTACCTATTCTGTGCCTAATCTCGTACTGTTAAACTAAAGACACAGAGATGAACAAGATATTGGAAGAGGTTCATGAGGGAAAGAATTTCTGTTGCTTCCTGTACCTTGGCAAATACTGGCACATAGTAGTTATTTGAGTAATTGTGGAATAAATGAAGACATATATGATCCTTGTTCTCATGGGGCTTCTGAGAAATCCTGCTTAGGGTCCTGAGAGTTCTGCCAGAACATATGTAGCTAGAGCATATCAGACCACCTTGGTTTCCTAGCTTATCCTCTGGATACCCAATCTGCAGATGAGAGGACTGAGGCTGCATGGTTCTGCTTGCCAGAGACAACAGTGGTAGGCTTGAACCTGGTTCTATGGCTAGAAGTTCCATTTTCCTCCATGGAAAACTCTTCCATGATGTTACCATATCATGCCGCCTCTTAATCTGGGTAGTTTGCAGATTCAAAATCTAGAGTGAGAAGTTTCAGTCTTTAAACTAAGTCCAATTAGGTAAAGTGGGATTGTCAGACCTAAACACAGTAGCTATATTGGTATCAAAAAACAATAGCAAGTTGAAATCAGCTCAGTGACTTAGTGGTGTCACTAGGTTTTTAAAAAAATTATGTAGGCTGGGCGTGGTGGCTCACACCTGTAATCCTAGCACTCTGGGAGGCCGAGGAGGGCAGATCATTTGAGCTCAGGAGCTCGAGACCAGCCTGAGCAAGAGCGAGACCCGTCTCTACTAAAAATAGAAAGAAATTAGCTGGACAACTAAAAGTATATAGAAAAAATTAGCCGGGCATGGTGGCACATGCCTGTAGTCCCAGCTACTCGGGAGGCTGAGGCAGAAGGATCGCTTGAGCCCAGGAGTTTGAGGTTGCTGTGAGCTAGGCTGACGCCACGGCACTCTAGCCCAGGCAACAGAGTGAGACTCTGTTTCAAAAAAAACCCAAAAACTTATGTAAATATATATATTTATATATATAGCATAAAATTTATATATATGGCACATAGCATAAAATTTACCATTTTAACCATTTTTAAGTACAATTCAGTGGCATTAAGTGCATTCACAATGTTGTGCAACCATCACCACCATCCATTCCCAGAACTCTTTCATCATCCCAAAGAGAAACTCTTGTACCCATTAAACAATAACTCTCCATTCCTTCTCCCTCCAGACCCTGGTAACCTCTATTCTACTTTCTGTCTCTATCAATTTGCCTATTCTAGGAACCTCATATAAGTGGAATCAGAAAAACACTTGTCCTTTTGTGTCTGCCTTTTTTCACTTAGCATGTTTTCAAGGTTCATCCATATTATAGAATGTATCAGAATTTTATTCCTTTTTAAGGCTGTCAGCTAGGTTGTAAGCCTCAGTTTAAAAAATGGGTGTACTTCTCAGGTATAGCCTTTTAAAATGTAACATATTTTCATATGTAGATATTCATGGTTCTAAGTGTCTTTCTGCCCCCCTCCACCCCAACCAGAGCATAAGTTCACCTATCGAATGAAGATTAATAGAAGACTAAAGTTTTAACAATAGCCAAAGAGTATTTCTTTTCTTTTTTTTTTTTTTTTTTTTTTTTTGAGACAGAGTCTCACTCTCTTGCCTGGGGCGAGTGCTATGGCGTGAGCCTAGCTCACAGCAACGTCAAACTCCTGGGCTCAAGCAATCCTCCTGCCTCAGCCTCCCGAGTAGCTGGGACTACAGGCATGTGCCACCATGCCGGGCTAATTTTTTCTGTATATATTTTTAGCTGTCCAATTAACTTCTTTCTATTTTTGGTAGAGACAGGGTCTCACTCTTGCTCAGACTGGTCTCGAACTCCTGAACTCAGAACGATCCGCCCGCCTCGGCCTCCCAGAGTGCTAGGATTACAGGCGTGAGCCACCACACCCGGCCTCAAAGAGTATTTCTTTTCCTTTTGTCTTCCCCTCCTCATCCTCCCTAGGACTAGACACCTCTGGTGACCTTCACCTATCTGTTTTAAACAGATTTGGTACGAATTTGGTTAAAGTTGTCTAGCATTCAACCAGCTGCTCTTGCTCCCATGTAGTTTCTAAACATCGGACGCCGTGTTGAGTGCTTCATGTTACTTCAACCTCACGACCTTGGGTGGCAGGTACTAGCCCATTTTACAGATGAGGAAGCCGAAGCTCAGAACTAGAGCAGTTTGCTAAAGTTCACATAGCTAATGAGACTGGATTAGAACTCAGGCCTGTCTGATTCAAGTTCTCAGTTCATGGTAACAACCAGGTGTGGGGGTCTTCATGTCCAACACTCTGAAAATGAACTAGATTATAAGTGACTTGGAAAGGCCCCAGAGTCTAGAACAGAGTGCCATGAAGGGCAGAGCCATGTGACATAGATTAATATGGCTAGTCCAAAGTAGTATTATAAAAATAAAAGGCCTTATTGAATGAGCTTGAGTTTTGCATGCGAAAGTAGGGAGGTTCTGGACATCTCAGGGTACGACTGCAGGTCATGCCTGTAGACCCTCTCCCTTTACCGAGGGAAGGCAGCATCTATTTCTGTTTGCACATCACTCTAGAATTTATGAAATGGTTTTAGTACTACCACCTCAGTGGTATTCAAATTTTATTAATGAAGAAAACGAACATAATGAAACTAATTCCTTCCAGGACAGCATGGGAGTATGGGGGAGGAGGCATTTAGGGGATGTAGGGGGGGTATGCTTCCTGTTTTTGACTTGAGTGCCTTTTCGTTCCACCCAGGGAAGCTCTCCGCTGGGCCCTCTTCAGCATGCAGGCCACAGGCCACGTGCTCCTCGGCACCTCCTGCTACATGCGGCAGCTCCTTGATGCCACAGAGGGAGAGCAGCCCCCCAAGGGCAGGGCCTCATCCCTCATCCCGACCCGTCTGAAGATACTGCAATGAAAGCCCAAGTCCCTGGAGGCCTTTCCCAGCCAAGGACTAGACTGGGGTCCCCACGCTCAACTGGTAGCACCCGCAAGCCTGGCAGCTTAACACGCCTTCCTCCCCGCACAGGCCCATGAGTGAGGAAGCAGGAGGAAGGCCTGGAAACCTCAGCTGAACTGGCCAAAGGAGAACTTTGTGTTCCTGGCCTGGCCCAGCTCCTTCCTGCCCAACGCAGCTTGGCTGACCATGACTGGTCACCAGTAGGGTATGGCATGAAATCTGCCCCTTAGCAATCTGTCCTCACGGGTTACACTTAACGACACTCCCTATCTCCTGTCTCCTCCATCCCAGAATCCTCCCGAGTGAATTGTCAAGCTCACCAGTGTATGCTATTAGAGAGTTTACAATAAATTATTTACGCTAATACATCTTTGCCTGTGCTCTTTGCAGGGGGCAGGCTTCTATCTGGAAGGTTGGAAGGGGCTAAGGGAAGAGAGGAATCTATTGTCAAACCATTCTCCGTAATGTGGGGTTATAGGAAACAGCACTTTTTCTACCAAAAAAAAAAAATTGCAATTGATTTTGGAGCTAAAGTCTGCTGAATTTGAGACTTGAGCAGACCATGTAATCAATACAATAAGTGATGATTTCCAAATTAAATTTGCCTGTTAGACTTCAATTAGGAAGGTGGGATTAAGTCACTCATCTGATTTCTCAGTGGCACATTTTATAATAACCTCTGAAGTGGTTAGGTGGGCAAGGACTTGTCACGCCGTGAGGCGATGCTCCATCAGTGCCCCCCTGCTTGCCAGATGGCTCACCTTTCCTGTCCGGACTCTGCACCGCGGGACTTCCAAGTGAGCTGTTAGGGAGCCCCCACAGAGTACTAGTTTCTCAGCAGGTAAGCCAGTCGTTTTCAATATGGGGCGACTCAAATAAGGCAGGCGTGAAAGGCTGGGCTTGTAAGTCACTGTGCTTTATGTAGTGTGTGCCTCAAAGATTCAGAACTTATTTCACGGCCCTCACAATGAAGCCTATTTGGATTTAGTACATAACCAAAACAAAGGCCTGGGTTACTAAAGCTAGTCTGGGGAGCTATTGCTGGTGCCCGCTGTGCCCTGCAGCCATGCCTGGGAGGAGCTGCCAAATCTGGCTGAAGAACACCGTCTATTCTGGGCCCTCCTCTCTTGCAGCTTTGGCTGGAGGCTGGCTCCATGGGATGGGCCTTCTGGCACAGAGGCAGGCGTTGGCATTAGCGCAGAAGCTATTCCCGGTCCACCCTTGCTGAAGCTGTGGCCTACTTGCTCCTCCTGTAAAGTTATTAATAACTGAGTTGGAGTGGGGGATGGTGGAAGCTTGGTATTTGTCCCAAACTTCCTTCCTCCTGAGATCGGAGTTTCACAAGTGATTGACCACAGTCTCTTGGCACTGAGCCCTCTCAGCCCAGGGAAAATTAGGTTCTTCTTTTCTTCCACAAGCTCAGAGGCTAATGGAATCAAAGCAGCAGTGAACAGGAAAGGCGGCCTTTGATGAGGCTGGGGGCTGGGGAGGGAAGATTCCAAAAAGCAAGGGAGCTTGAGCCTCAGGAGGACCAGGGGCCAGTCCTGCGGGGACAGTGGGCTTTCCTGGGGCCAAGCGTGGTCAGTGGAAAAGTCCGCTGTGGTCAAGGTAGTCCTTGTTCGAGCCTCTGGGCCTTTGCCTGTTCTTGCTCAGGCTGGTACTTACCAGGGCACAGGAGCCCTTTCTCTCAGAAGGGTTCTAAAACACTGTGGGGGCTGTGACAAAGCACAGTCATGTCCTCATGGTTGAGCCCAAGATAAAGCCGCCTGCGTTTTTGTCACATTTCTCACCAGTCCTGTACATATTTGTCCATATCATTTTAAAAAAACTGATGATTTAAATCTTTGAATTTTTTTAAAAAGTTAAGTTTATTGAGGCATACCATACAATAAAATTTACCCTTTTAAAGTAGATGGTTCAGTAAGTTTTGGCAAATTTACACAGTTGTGTAACCACCATTTCGAGCATGTGTCCCTTTCTAGTCCCCCTCCCCATCCCTCCACCCACCCCAAACCCCCGGCAACTACTGCTTCTGCCAATATAGTTGGCCTTTTCTAAAATGTCACATAAATAGAATCACACTGCCTTTTTAAAAAATTTTATTTTTTTAAATTTAAATCATTTTTATGAGTCATACAGTCTTTTCTATCTGTCTTAGATTTTAAAACTACGTGTGTGTGCATGAAGAAGAAATACATCAATGAGGTAAAAAATTTAAGCAGTTCCAAAGGGTAAAAATAGTTATTCATCTCCCCCCTCTGATTCCTTCTCCAGAAGCAACCGCCATCTTGTTTTGTGTGTCCTTTAAGAAATGCAGAAGTATATAAATATGATGAATAAAAATAAATATATATGGTACACGTATGTATTAATATATTGTAGTCACACTGTCCTTCACTTTGCTTTTTTAGCTTTTTTCTCTTCTGGCAGGATCAACCAGGCACATTTTGCTTTTTTGATTTAATGTATTCTGGAGCTTGATTCCCACGAGCTCATATAGACCTACACATTCTTTTTTTTTTTTTTTTTGAGACAAAGTCTCACTCTTTTGCCCGGGCTAGAGTGAGTGCTGTGGTGTCAGCCTAGCTCACAGCAACCTCAAACTCCTGGGCTCAAGTGATCGTACAGCCTCAGCCTCCCGAGTAGCTGGGACTACAGGCATGTGCCACCACGCCCAGCTAATTTTTTCTATATATTTTTAGTTGGCCGATTAATTTCTTTCTAATTTTAGTAGAGGCGGGGTCTCGCTCTTGCTCAGGCTGGTCTCGAACTCCTGAGCTCAGAACGATCTGCCCGCCTCGGCCTCCCAGAGTGCTAGGATTACAGGCGTGAGCCGCCGCGCCAGGCCCACACATTCTTTATTTAATGACTCCGTGGTACAGATGTGCCACAATAGATTTTAACCACTCCTCTGTCGATGTACTTAGGTTTATTTATAGTCCTTTGCTGATGCAAACAATAATTGAAAGTTATAGTGCTCTTAGTAAATAAAACAATATAGAGGTTGCATGTAACTTTTACATAGTTGTAATTGTAGGACAGAATCCATTTTGCTCTTTGGTTTTTTTTCCCCCCACTTCCTGTTTCCTCTGTCCCAAATTTTCACAAGCCTTCTCCTTCATATCATCCCGACTTAAACATCATGCCACAGAGAGGTCTGAATCCCCAATCTCGTTCTTTCTCCCTCTGCACCTCTCCTACACGCATACCTTTTCCTCCTGGTGAATTTCTTTCTCTTTTCTTTTTTTTTTGAGATGTGGGGGGTCTCACTATGTTGCCCAAGCTGGACTCCCACTCCCAGGCTCAAGCATCCTTCTGAGCAGCAGTCTTGGTGAGTTTCTATCAGTTCTTCACGGTCCATCAATCACACCCAGCTGGGGCTTTCTCTGATTTCGCCGCCGCTCCCTGCACTTCCACAGCATTTCCCCAAGACGGGCTGTGATGCGGTGACCCTAGGTGACCCTAACTCTTGTCAATTTCGGTGAACTTACGAGAGGGGCTTGAGTCTTGCTGATCTGTGTTTGCTGCACAAATGCCAGAGCCAGGCATAGAGTTAGTACTCAAAAAATGTTTAGTAAGTGTTGTATTAGATATTTTTCCCCCCTGCAGAGCTCATCACAGGACAATTTACGTTTTCCAGTTTTCGAGATTTGTTTTGTTTTTGCTTTGGCAAACGATGCTGTAATGAACCTCTTTCTGCTTCTAGCCTTTTTCACCGTTTGGATTACGCACCAGTCTGTGTTTTTCAAAGCAAGTTTACTGAACCAAAGGATGTGGATTTTTTTTTTTTCCTTCACGATTTGCCTTACAAAATTGTGCACCCTGGTGGTTTTTTTGAAGTCAGGAGGCTCCTAAGAATTGGAATGGTAATCAGAAAACCTCGACCTTTCGTCTCGGTTTTGTCCCAAGTCCGGTCCTCTGACGAGAATAAATTCTTCTGCTCCCGTGCCTCAGTTTCCCCCAAATGACTGGCGCAAATTTACGCATCTCCTTCCTGGCCGGGGCAAAGCTCCGCCTTCCCAGGGTTCTGAGTCGCGCCTGCTCGCCATTTAGATTGACAGTCAATCTAACCAATCAGCGTTTCGCAGTGGAGCACGAGGGCTGCCCTTCTGGACACACATGCGCGCTGTCCACGCTCGGGAGATGGATGGCCACGGCGTTTGGGGCCGGGTTTGGGGTGGCTGGTGGCGGGGGCTGAGGGTCTGCGCAGCGTCGAAGGACGCAGGCTTTGTCACCAGGGCCCGGTGATTAAACACCTTCTCCTTCCTGTGGGAGGGAATCTAGGGCAGGGGGAGGGGGTGTGCAGGATCTGGATTAGGTAGAGTTTCTTAGCCCAGCTCTGCTGTGTGACACTAAACTAGTCCCTTGGCCTCTCTGAATCTCAATTCCCTCCGCTGTAAAGTGGGGCCAGTTGTAACTGAGTTTTGGAGAAGCTCAGCCCGGACATTCGGAGGCATTTGTAAGAAGCGGCAGGTTTGTAAAAGGTGTGCGGAGAAAGGAATAGACAGCGCCACGGGAAACGAATGATTCCTTTGTTGCTTTGCCCACTTTTTCTAGGCATCAGCTGCAACCCAGAGGCTCCAGCAAACGGCTGGGGCCCCTCGGGGACCAGCCCTTCCTGCGGCTGCTGCAGCCAAAGAACCTCAGTCGGGAGGAGTTGGTTGAGGTGCTGAGGGCAGCCGTGGTGGACCAGAAAGGTGAGGGTTGCTAGAGACAGCCACAGAGACCGGGAAGGGTAGTCTGCCGCCGGAATGTTGGCTGGGCTCTCCATTAAAGCTCTTGGTATCAAATCCTGGTTCTGCCTCCCACTAGCAAGCAGCATGAGCTGGGATGAGCCACACAGGACGTGTCCCAGCATCATGGCGATAGGGTTGTGGTGGGGAGAGGGTGCAAATAACTAGAGAGCCGTGCGCATAGTAGGTGCTCAGTAATGGGAATTGCTATAATAGTAAATTATTGTTTATTGACGGACAAAGCATAGGCTTTGCAGTCAGACATATCTAGGCTCTGTAATTTAGCTTGCTGTATGGTTTTAGGAAAATAATTTCTCTGAACCTTAGTCTCTATTCAGTGATTTATTCATTTTCTCAACTATTTATTGAACATACGCTATATTCTAGGCACTGTTCTAGGCAGTCTTCAATGCTAAAAAAGATAAATATGGTTCCTGCCCTCAGGGAGCCAACATTCTAGTGGGAGAAATGGGTTAATCAGAAAATAAATGAACAAGTTACTAGTGATCAGTGCTATGAATAAACTAAAACAGAGTGTTATGATAGTAGGAACTGTAGAAGGCGGCAGATTGGAGATTCAGATCTCTGTGGCATGACGTTTGCACCAGGATGATGTGAAGGAGCCAGGCTCTTGAAAATTTGTTGGTTTTGTTTTTTTTGAGACAAGGTCTCATTCTGTTGCTTAGGTTAGAGTGCAGTGGCATCCTCATAGCTCACTGCAACCTCAAACTCCTGGGCTCAAGTGATCCTCCTACCTTGACCTCCCAAAGAGCTAGGATTATAGGCATGAGCCACCACACCCAGCTCATGAAAATTTGGGACAGAGAAAGCAGCAAGTGCAGAGGCCCCGAGGTGGCAGCGAGTTTGGCATATGCGAGGAACAGAAAGAAGTTCAGTTTGGGAGGGAGCTGGTAATTCAAGCCTGAGAGTTGTCATGGGCCATGGGCTAAGATGAATGAGAAAGTGCTTTGTAAACTCTCAGTGCTGCATAAGGGTTTACTGATGCTTTTGTTGTTGCTGATGTTCATGTAATATATGTTTCAGGACCTCTAGTGACGCTGAATAAGCCACAGGGTCTGCCAGTGACAGGTATGGGCAGGGCATGCGGAAAGGGAATGCAGTGAAAGGGTTTGATGTCGATGAGGGAGGGAGTAGTGAAGAGAAGGGAAGACAGGGAGGAAGCTTTGGCCTCTGGGAGCAATTTCTACCTGCCTACCTTCCTTTCTTTTCTTTTTTTCTTTCTCTTTCTTTTTCTGTTTTTCTCTCTCTCTTCCTTTCCTTGCCCCTTCCCCTCCCCCATCTCTCTCCCTCTCCTTCTCCCTGTCTGTCCTTCCTGCCTGTCTTCCCTCCCTCCCTCTCTTTCTTAACTCCTGGGCTCAAGCCATCCTTCTGCCTCAGCCTCCCTAGTAGCTGGACTACAGGTGCATGCCGCCACACCCAGCTAATTAAAAAAATGTTTTTAGACATTGGTGGGGGGCTCACTATTTTGCCCAGGCTGGTCTCAAACTCCTGCCTCAACCTCCCGAGTAGCTGGGACTACAGGCATGTGCCACTGCACCTAGATCTTCCTTCTTATTTTCCAGGAAAACCAGAGGAACTGACATTGCTCTCAGTGCTGCCAGAGCTGAGCCAGTCCCTGGGGCTTGGGAAGCAGGAGCTCCACATCGTCCGAGCAGCTGGGAAGTAAGTGGTGGGGGGTGATAGGAAGGTAGGAGGACAGGTATCTATTTGGGGTGGGGGAACAGCTTCTCAGGAATAAGCTGAGACATTTTCCATGCGAAGGTTTGAGATCATACAGGTAGGATACAAGGACTTTGAAAAGGAGGAAGCCAATGGATCTGAGTTCAAATCTTGTGTACAAACTGTGTGATATTAGGCAAAGCATAAAGGGGAGCGTCAGTTCCCTTAATTGTAAAATAGAAAAAATAATTCCTATGCTCAGTGTGCAGTCACTTCTACAAGCTCATACTCATGGCTGGCCTTGGTAGTCAATCCATGGTATTCTTTCCTTTAACTGCTATCAATTAGAGACGGTACTTAAGATGAAGTATTTCTGCAATTCCACAAACTTGTGAGCTTGTTTGTGGGGAGCTTAATTATTTAAGTTCCTAGTCAAACTTAAAATTCCTAGTAGAGTGCCTGGCATATGGTAGACAATCAGCAATTGGTGGCAATTGTTATGACATTTGGCTCTGAGCTTCCTGGCAGCCAAAGCAAGATAAGAAACACATCAAGCTAAATAGTCCTGTTATCAAACAAGGGGAAGCCTTACTTGTTTCTGAGGAGGTGGTCTGGGTTATAGTCCTGGTGTTACTGTTTGGCCTTAAACAGGTCAGTGTTCCTTCATAGGAGTCTCCTTTTTTGTGCATGAGCCCAAGGGACTTTAACTTGTGTGATTTGTCCCCTTCCTCCAGGGAGACCTCTGGGCTTGTACTCCTTTCCAGTTGTCCCCAGACAGCAAGTCGCCTCCAGAAGTTCTTCACCCACTCACAGAGAGCCCAGAGACCCACAGCCACCTACTGGTGAGAGATGCTGGGAGGTTCCTAGGACAATGGGGAGGTCCCAGCAAGCCACTCTCTGACCTCCTCTTGCCCCCTTTTCAGTGCTGTCACCAATGGGATCCCAGCTATTTCTGAGGGGAAGATCCAAGCAGCTTTGAAACTGGAACACACTGATGCAGTCAATCTTGTGAGTCAGCATTTGAGCAGGAAAGAGGAGGGGTCCTTCTGGATATGTTACCCCTATGGAGGAGTCAGGGGTATGGACTTGGGGTGGCTGGCTCTCCTGTCCCCTAAAACAGGGAGTGACCACTGCCTGTTCCAGGGCCCTGTCCTGAATCTTTTGGGAGCAGGGACGATCTGGGTACAGTTCCCAGGTGTGTGTGAAGCGTGTGCATTCTTGGCTGGCACCACAGGTAGTTCCAGTGAAGGACCCCTCCCGAAAGGACATCCTAGAAGGTGTCAAGAAGACCCTCAGCCACTTCCGTGTGGTGGCCACAGGCTCTGGCTGTGCCCTGGTCCAGCTGCAGCCAGTGACAGGTGGGTCTGGACTCCCAGCCAGCCTTCAGAACAGGACTTGGCTTGGGGACGCCAGGGGGTGGGAGGACAGTGGTGGTCCTCAGCAGCAGCCTAGGGAACATTTGATGGACCCCATGGGTGTATGTGACCAGGCCCAGCTGGCGGAGGCAGCTTCAGGCTTACACCCCATCAGTTTAGCACCCCAGAAAAGAGCAGTCCTTCCTCCCAGTAGCTTCCACAATTAGTTCAGGGTTGCATCTCATCATGAGCAAATCCCACAGGCCAGGTGGATTGACAGTTTTGATTGTCCTGAGCTGGTCTAACACCTTCACTGAAAGCACATGATTTGAGAATGGAGGTGGTGTTTCCCCAAAGGAAAGGGGGAGGGACGGTGTTGGGCGGGACGGCAGCTGCCCGCCGTCTATCTTGTCTCTCCTGTCGCCCAGTGTTCCCCAGTCAACTGCAAGTGCACATGGCACTGCAGCTCTGTCCTGTGCTCGGGGACCACACGTACGCTGCTCGCGTGGGCACCGTCCTGGGCCAGCGCTTTCTGCTGCCAGCTGAGAGCACCAAACCCCAAAAACAGGTACTCAAGGCCCCCTGCCTGCTGCCTTGGTTGGGGAAGCATCTCCAAACCCAGCTATGCAGCCCGGGACTGGGAGGCGGCCCTCTTGGCTTCCAAGGCTGGCTGTACCCTTACCTTGCTGTGTGGCCTTGGGCAACTGACACCCCTCTCTTGGGCCTCATTCCGCCCATCTGTTCAATAAGGGAGTCGAAGTGGCCGATTTCTAAAAGCCCTTCCAAGTCTGCCATTCCTTAAGTGTTTGGTACAAGGGATAAAAGAGCTCATGTGTATTAGCGTGCCTCTGTCTGCTCTGACGGTAACCCCGGTGCCGGAGTCTTAGCACAGTAACTGCTCCCCCACGTTAAATTCGGTTAATGGGAGGTGGCTAGGAGTGGGCTTTGCCCCAAGCAGGCACTCAGATCCAGGTTGTTGCTGTCCAGCCTGGTGAGGGGAGATGGCGTGGGTTCCCGTGGGTGAGGTTTCTGCAGCCGGGTCTGCAAGTGGCATACATAACTCCACCCCAACGCCATCGACTCAGTCACGTGGCCTCCCCAGACGGCAAGAGCGGCTGGGAAATGTAGTTCAGCTGTGTGCCCAGGAGGAAACTGATTTGGCGAACCCCCAGCCAGTCTCTGCCACACTGTGAGTGCTGGTGTGTGTGTGTAGAAAGGAAATGATTAACAGCTGCAGACCGGAGAGAGCGGAATTGCCTTACTCCCGTTTCCGTTAGAGCTGGGCACTCAGCGGGTCGGAATTTATGTGGCTGAACACCGACTGCCTCTCCCACTCCAGGTCCTGGCTGAAGCTCTCCTCAGACGCCTCCACCTGACCCCCTCCCAGGCTGCCCAGCTGCCCTTGCACCTCCACCTGCATCGTCTCCTCCTCCCAGGCACCAGGCCCAGGGACACCCCCGTCGAGCTCCTGTCACCTCTGCCCCCTTATTTCTCCAGGACCCTACAGTGCCTGGAGCTCCACCAATAGTCCCCTTCTGTTCCTGACCCCCCACTGAAAGGCAAGGGGTGCTGCAGCCAGGCCCAAGGAGAATGAGGTCAGTGCTCTACATGCAGTAGGGCTGTGGTTTAAGGTCCTGGGCTCTGTGGTCAAACACACCTAAGATCAACTCCTCTTTAGGCCACTTGCTTGCTGTGTGGCACTGGGCAAGTGACTTCACCTCTCTGGATGTGAGATAATAAAAGTTCCTACCTCATGGTATGGTTTTCAGGATTTGCTAAGCAAGTAATTGTTTGTCATACACCATGCTTTCTACTGGGTTGAATATGTAATCTTTTATTTTTTTTTTTTAGAGATAGGGGTCTCACTATGTTTCCCAGGCGGGTCTTAAAACTCCTGGCTTCAAGCAATCCTCCCACCTCGGCCTCCCCAGTAGCTGGGATTATAGGCAGGAGCCACTGCACCTGGCAACACACACTGTTGTGCAGTCAGCACGTGCAATCAGCACCATCCATCTCCAGAACTCTTCATCTTGCAAAACTGAAACTTTGTGCCCATTAAACACTAACTCCCCATTTCCGCATAGTAGCCCCCATTCTACTTTCTGTCTCTATAAAATTGACTATATAAGTGGAGGTGTTGATCTTTTGCTTTAAAAAATTGTGAAATATATCAAACACACAAATAATGCCTAAAACATCTCTGTGATTTGAAGAATAAAGTTACCCCTCAATATTTGTAGGGGATTGGTTCTAGGACCCTCCTTGGATACCAAAATCCATGGATGTTCAAGTCATTATATAAAATGGTGTAGTATTTGTGCGCAACCTGGGGACATCCTCCCCTAGACTTTAAATCATCTCTAGATTCCTTATTGTACCTAATACAATGGAAATGTTATGTAAATAGTTCTACTGTATTTTAAAATTCATTTTTTAATTGTTCTTGTTATTTTTAGTATTTTTGGTCTGCAGCTGGTTGAGGCTGGGGATGTGGAGTCTGCGGATAGGAGTGCTGAGTGTAATTGGGAAGCGACACCCACATAACCCCCCCTCAGGGCGTGAAATAGAAGCACCCTCTTCTTGCCTGTAGAGCAGCAGTTCCCAACCCTGGCCCCACATTAGGGTCCCCTCCCCCAGCCCCTTCAGGAAACTTAAGTCCCATGCCGGCCCATGATTCTGCACCCCAAAGATTCTGGTTTACTGGGCCTAGAGTGGAGACCCTGGCATCAATGGCAACTTTTTAAAAGTTCCCGAAGGGTTTCTGCTATTCTAGGTTGGAAACCACTGGCCCGACTTGGGAGAATTCTTTGCTTTTCTTTTTTTAACCACATATATAGGCATCCCTAAACAATATACGTATTTCATTTCACCTGTTTTTGAAGTTTCCGTAAATGGAACCATGCCGTATGTTTTGTGATTTGCTCGTGCTCCTAGTTGTGAGAGGCATCTGTGTTGTGTGTCACATGGTTTGAATTCCAGTCTTAGTCTCCTAGGGCTGCCACAACAAATGACCACAGCCTGAGTGGCTTAAAACACACATGTATTCTTCTGGAGGCCAGAAGTCCGAAACCAAGGTGTTGACAGCACCACCTCGTCCTAAAAGCTGTAGGGGAGAATGCTTTCTAGATTCTCTCGAGGTCCAGGTGTCTCCTGGCTTGCAGCTGCACCATGCCATTCTCTGCCTCCTTCTCCACACGGCCTTCTCCTTGTCTGTGTTTTCTCTTCTGACTCTTAAAAGCACACTTGCCATTGGGTTTAGGGCCCACCCACATAATCCAGGATGACCTCATCTCAAGATCTTAAATTTAATCACATCTGCAAAGACTCTCTTCCTAAATAAAGTCACGTTCACAGGTTCCAGGTGGACAGGTCTTTTCAACCCACTACATTCAACACACTACAACCAGGAAATACCATACTTTTTTCCCACATGGGTGTGGCTTATTGGATATTTCATTTTTAGGTGACTGTGGCCCCTTGCTGAGGAAGGCACAGACCCACTCCCTCTGGAGAGGGGCTGGAGTTTAGGCAAGGTCAACCCTTTCCTCTCTCTCATGGCATAAACGTTCCTATGCACATTAGATGTCCTGCTGCTGCCAGGCCCCCTCATCTGGGGTTGGGGGGACTCCCAGTGGTCAGCATTTCTGGCAATATGTCCTGGCCTCCTACTCACTGCTATATGATCTTTGGGTCCTCTTTCAAGTTTCCTCATCTGTAAAGCAAAGGCTTATCCTCCCCACTGCCACCCAAGGATGAGAGATGCTACAGGAGACCCTGAACGGGAAGCCCCTTGGCTGTCGCTAGCTAGGAACTGCTGATGGCCTCTCGCTCTTGCTGTGGACCTTGGGTAGAGGGCCTTGCCCAACTTCACCCTCCAATAGCAATGGGGCCAAGCCTAGAATACATCACTTGCTCCTTTTTATTTGGTGCTGGATCCAGGACAGGGGCAGTGGGGATCAAGGCAGGGGCTTCCCTAGCCACATACCCCCAGCTTCTGGAAGGTATCAACAAGGGCCAGGGGTTCTGGGAAGCTCAGCCTCTTCGTGGGGCACTGCCTCAGCCTTGGGTTTGTCACAGAGTCTGGCCTTGAACTTGCCTTTGGCCTTGACCTTCCTATGGGTGCTAGGAAGAGTTCCAACTTCAAAGGACAGAGGAAACAAGGCACTTCCAGGATGGGAGCCTTGAAGGCACAGGGGACCAACAGCCTCGTTGTGAAAGGAGGGGAGGAGAGAGATGATCAGGAATCTAAGGAGGGGGTTCTGAGGGAGGCAAGCCCTTCCCTTGGGGTGCCAGCCAGCCTGGGAGCTGCCCCTCTGCCTGTGCCCTCCAGCCCTGACCCCAGTGCTCAGCACTGCCCGCCAGGGTGTGAGTCATAGTTCGAGGCCCACCTTTCTTTGCTTCGGGATGCTGGATGCCAGCTTGAGATCGAGGTTAGGTGGGAAGGAAATGAAAACCTTGGCCATGGGTAGAGTCATCAAGGCCTTGCCTGTGGTCGACAGGGCCTTAGAGCCCACCAGCTTGCTGTGCTGCAGTCTGAAGGCCCGCCCCTGGGGTCGGAGCACATGGGGAGAAGGCAGGCGGGCCTTGGCGTGGAGGCTGGGGAGGTGGTAAGGGGCTGTGGGAGTAAGGGAAGCTGTCAGGGCCTGGGGAGGCCCCAAGAATGACCAGCTGCCCCACGAGGTGTGTGCAGAGGGTGGGCGGGGGAAAGGGGAAGGGCAGGGGGAGGGCAGATGGAGCCCTTCCGGTTCCTCCTCCAAAGGCAATGGGATGAACACAGGGTTTGAAGTCCAACAGACCTGGGTCTGCATCCCAGTTCTGCCCCTTCTGAGCTGTGCAACCTCGGGCAACTTCCTGATACCTCGGCTGGAAAATGGGGATAACAGCACCTGCCTCGCTAGGTTGTTATGAAGACTAAAGGAGCTGAGTAGGTAGCGGCACAGTGTAAACCGTTAGTGCTGTACAAATAGTTCCTTTCCCCCAGAGGTGACCCTGCTTGGAGGCAAAGGCAGAATACTGCAGCAGGAAAAGCCTGGGCTCTGGGGAGAGATTAAGCTGGGATTGAGTCTGGCATCTTTGAGATGAGTATAACTGCCTCACAGAGTGACTACTTGGAGAGAACAATACTCATTTGGCTTTGTATTTTAAAAGGATACTTTGTGAGTAGTGGCCTTTACTTGCTACTGGTAGCTCTTTGGTGGGGTGGCAAATCCCGGTGGCTGGGAGGGGCCTGGATAGCAGGAAGAAATTGCCTTGGGATGATAGGGTGTTTGGGGGAAATGGTCTTACCCAGGGCCTGGGGGTTCTTTGGACCCAGTGGCAATCTGTTCAATGGGTGGGGTAGCCTGTCCCCACTAGCAAAGGTCATGGTGAAAATGCAGCCCATCCTGGTGCTGGGGGGGTCCCACTTCCAGAGATTGGGGTGAACCAGGGCTGTGGCACTTTCTGCCTTGCCTTTCTTCCCCTTTCCAGGCGCCGAGGTGATGGCAGTGGAGTCTGGCTTCTCACTGTGCCCCAGGCTCCTGGCCCCAGCAACTTTCCTAGAAGCTGACCTGCGGGTAGGGGTCCCTGAGTCCTTGCCTTCCCCAGAGCCTTGCTGGGTCAGCAGATGAGGGAGTGCTGGGCGGACCCCCATCCGCCGATGACACATCGCCATGGGCTTCTTGATGGTGGAGCCCTCTACCAGGAGCCGGATGCCCACATACTGGGGCACCTCCACAGCAGGCTGTGGGCAAGAAGAGGAGACAAGGCCCACTCAGACAGTGGTGCCAGGACCCTTGGCCCAGCAGGACCCAAGACAGAGATGGATGGGATTAATTTCTGAGGCATCTTGTCACGAGATATTTCTGGGCTGAGAAATGGGAAGCCCACCTCTGTTCTCTAAGGGATCTGGCCCTGGGGACCTGAATCAGTACCTAGAGAGTCCCAGAGCCCCAGGGATTGGAAACCCAGTGGAGTAGGGGTTACCTAGCCATGCCCCCACCATCACCCTTGCACCCCACTGCCCTCCTAGCTATCCCAGCCCCTGTTAGAATGTGTGTGGTTCCACTTCACGGGCTACCACTGGTGGACAGCTTCTGGAGCTGAGCCACATCCTCTGCACAGAGAATTTGAGTTATGACACCCAGACAGATAAGAGGCTTGGAGCCTGCCTAGAGCCTCATATGAAACCAAGGTATGAGGTAGCAGAAACTAAGAACCTTAAAGAACAGTCTGTGGAGAGAATGAAGTAGCAAATATGCAGAGGGAGCAGAAAAAAGCATCCAGGAGAGGCACTCCCTTACAATTTTCTGTTCCTATTAAGCCAAGCTGTACTTCTCGTAGCTGGGCTCCAGGAGAGCCCCTGTGCCTTGCTGACAACCTGGAGCTAGATTAAAGTGTCTTCTATGTCATTAAAGGATCCTGATTAGAAGATATCTAAACATCAGAATCACATGGAGCTTGTTAAAAATACAGCTGTCACTCAGCAGGCTGAGGTAGGAGGATCACTTGAGCCCAAGAACTGGAGACTGCAGTGAGCTATGGTGGTTCACACCTATAATCCTAGCACTCTGGGAGGCCAAGGTGGGAGGATCGCCTGAGCTCAGGAGTTTGAGCCCAGCCTGAACAAGAGTGAGACCGTCTCTACTAAAAATAGAAAAAATTAGCTGGTCGTGGTGGCATGCACCTGTAGTCCCAGCTACTTGGGAGGCTGAGGCAGGAGGATCGCTTGAAGCTAGGAGTTCGACACCAGCCTGGGCAACATAGTGAAACCCCATGTCTACAAAAAAATTTAAAAATTAGCTGGGCGTGGTGGCATGGGCTTGTAGTCCCACCTACGTGGGAGGCTGAGGTGGGAGGACTGATTAGCCCAGGAGTTGGAGGATGCAGTGAGCTATGATGAGACCACTGTGCTCTAGCCTGGGCAACAGAGTGAGACCCTGTCTCTAAAAAAAAAAAATAATAATAATAATTGCTAAGGGGAGGGTATAGCTTAAATGGAGAGACCTGGTATCACCTCTGAAGTGTTCTTGCCTAATGTGTTTAACCTGAACCTCATCAAGCTGTTTGACCTAACTTCTAGTTTATGGGACATTCAGATAACAGAAGACCAAGTTAAATAACACCACAAGGAAACAATCAGATAAATTCAGAATGTGGGACAGTTCTACAAAACCACCAGCCCTGGTCCCTTCAAATGATCAAAACTATGGGGAAAGAAAAGGCAGTGGGCTGACCTAGATTAAAAGAGATGAAAGACAATGAAACCAATAAAACCAATGCAAGGTGTGAGCCTTGATTCCATGCTGGCCTAAAAAACAAAAACAAGAACAAATCAGCAATAAAGACATTTGGGGGACAAAAGGACATTTGAAAAATGCAGATACTGTAGTCCCCAAGCTAGACATTTTGGGCCAGTCTCTGGGCTGGGGCCCGCTGACATCTAGACCTTTACAAGGCTTTCCAGGTGGTTCTGGCCTGTGAACCAGCATCTGGGAACCACTGCACTATGAACGTACCGTTTTCCTTGGCGTTGTCATACTTTCCTGCCCTTGTATTTCCTCATTTGCATTTTTGAAATTAAAATGCCAGTGTATTAATTTAAGATATGATCAGTAACTGTAACAAAGACAAGGCCACTTAAGTCATGGCGATTAGCATGTTCTCTCCCTGTAGCCAAACCTTGAGAGAAACCGAATTCTAATAGAAGGCACTTAATTAAACTGCCACAAGAAATTATTTCCAGAGCTCAGACCCCTGGAGATCGGTTTTCTGACTGATTTTTAAAAATCCTGTTCTATTCTATAAGTAGACTTAAATCTCTTTTTGAAATAAGATGAGTAAAATAATGATGATAATAATGACAGCAGCCATCACTAATTGCCTTTTACTGTACGTCGAGGTACTTTTCAGGTGCTGCTATTTAGCATAAAATGCCTAACAACCTTATTAGGTAATAACAACAATAGCTAAAACTTGTGTAGACTTTACTATGTGTCAGGCACTATTCTAAAGTACTTATATCATCAACTCATTTAATTCTCACAACCTTATGTCTTGCTCTGTTGCCCGGGCTAGAGTGCAGTGGTGTCATCATAGCTCACAGCAACCTCAAACTCCTGGGCTCAAGCGAACCTCCTGCCTCAGCCTCCCGAGTAGCTGGGACTACAGGTGTGCACCACCACGCCTGGCTGATTTTTCTACGTTTTTGTAGAGACGGGGTCTTACTATGTTGCTCAGACTGGTCTCAAACTCCTGGCCTTAAGCAATTCTCCCCCACCTCAGCCTACCAGAGTGCTAGGATTACAGGTGTGAGCCACGGTGCCCAGCCTATTTTTATTCTTGGCTTACAAATGAGGAAACTGAAACTACCTAGAGGTTAGGAACTTGTCCAAAGTCATGCAAATCATAGTTATTGAGCAGGGATTTGAACTCAAGGAGATTCAGTCTGTGTTCTTAACATTATGTTATATGCCTCTCTAGAAATATTATCCACATGTATTAACTCATCTCATTCTCCCAAACCTCATGAGAAAGATGGTAATATTATCTCCATTTTATAGATGAGGAAACTGAGGCTCGAGTGATAAAATCACCTTGGTGAGACCAGGACTTGAACCCAGGTCTTGAACTGGGACTAACTGCAGAGCACTGTGCTCTACTATGGGGCTGCCTGGAAGAAGGGGCAGACTTCCTGGGGTCCTGCCCAGGCCTGACCACCTCACCTGCTTATAGATGAGCTCGAAGGCCCCCGTGTCACAGTTGCGGTCCAGCCTCCGGTCGATGACCACTCGCAGGGTGTCAGCTTGCACGCCAGCACACAGCCTGGTGGTGACAGCTGTGGAGGGTGCCATAGTGGGGCTAGCATTGATCTCGATCAGCCAGGGTTGGAAGTCCTCACCAAACACAAAGTCGGCACCGTAGAGCTCGAAGCTGGCCTTCCGACACTGCACAGTGTCCTGGGAGGTCTGAAGTGCGTGGATCACAGCAGCCTTCATGCCAGGCACAATGATGGTGGACCAAGCGTTTGGGGCCCCCATCTCCTGCAAGTGGACCTGGAACCTCTGGCTGGACCACATGTTGTCTGGGGGTAGCAGTGGATGCCGATGGCACGAGTTCTCCAGGTGCTTCTGGATGGAGTTGTTGCACAGGTGTACTGAGCTGGGGCAAAAAGCAGGAAGCTGAGGTCCAGCCCCTGTGCTCCTGCCACCCCAACTCAGGCAGGACAGGCAAACCCTGGACTGTTTAACTTGAGATGGGGCACTACAGGACAGGGGGACAAAAACGACAAAGGCCGGGGCCTCCCCACGTTCTTCTAGGGCCAGAACCAGTCTTATCTGTCAGGACTGCTCTGAGGGCACTAACTTCAGGGGCCAGAGTATTAAGTGCTTTGTGCATAATTAACCCTCCCAGTGCTTGGAAGGTAAGAAGCTGGGTAAGAGTATGGCCCTGTAGTCACCAAGGCGTGTTTAGGTCCCATCTTCACCATCAGCTAGTTGTGAGATCTTAGGCAAGTCATCAACCTGCATGCTCCTCACATCTGTAAATAACAGTACCCACCTCATTTTTTTTTTTTTGAGACAGGGTCTCAGCTCTGTCACTGGGCTAGAGTGTGGTGGTGTCATAGCTCACTGCAGCCTCAAACTCCTGGGCTCACACAATCCTCCTGCCTCAGCCTCCCAAGTAGCTGGGACTACAGGTGTGTGCCACCATGCCTGGCTAATTTTTCTATTTTTTGTAGAAATGGGGTCTCACTCTTGCCCAGGCTAATCTCAAACTCCTGGCCTCAAGTGATCCTCCTGCCTTGGCCTCCTAAAATGCTACGATTATAGGTGTGAGCCACCACGCCCAGCCTTCATTGTGTTTTATGAAGAACAAGTGAGATAATATACACAAAGGCTTAGCACCTATTATAGATGAAACACTCAATAATTAATAGCTATAATTATGAGTTTCATACTATTGCCTCCATTCTTTAGATGTGGAAAGTGAGGTTTAAACAGGTTTTCACCTGACCAAAGTCACGCAACTTGGAAGGTGAAGAGATGCAATTTGAACTGAGGCTTCAGCCGGGCTTCTTCTCACCACCCCTGAGTTAATATCATATCTTGCCTTTATCCTGTTCAATTTCTCCTGATCTCCCTTCACCCTGCTCTACATTTTCTTTCCTTTTTTCCACATAACATGAACTACCTTTTAACCTATTAGATAATTTTACTCATATCCATTGCTTGTCTATTTCTCCCTGCTAGAATGTGAGCTCTTGAGAATGGGCTCTTGTATTATTCACTGCTATATCCCAAGTGCCTAGAGCAGTGAGTGGCACAGGTGCACACTCTGTAAGCATGTGCAGGGTGGCAGGACGGCTGGCTGGATGAGGACCTGCCTGCCTGCCTGCAGAGTCTGTGTGGAGCCCAGCGTTGCTGCCCGAGTCCACTGCACTGCCACTGCTTGCTAGCTCCCCAACCAGACTGGGCGCTCGAGGGAAGTGAGGTGGGGCTCACTTGTCCAGGTTCTTCAGGGAGAAGGGCTGTGTGGAGAAGCGGATGTAGCTGTCTCGGTAGAACCACACGGTAAGTGGGTTCCAGTCGGTCACAAGGAACCACTGTCTCAGGTCAAACTTGGTGCCGAAGATGAGCAGGGGCCGCTCGATATACTTCTGCACCACCCACTTGCCGTCCTTCAGCATCATGGGGTTGCCGTCCACCAGCTTCAGCATCTCCTCCAGGTGGTCCATACACATGATGCCTAAGAGGGGAGAGGGTGGTCTGGGATCAGGAGGTCAGGCTTAGGCTAGGAGAAGGGCCAGGGGACCACAAGCAGCTCATCATACTCTCTCACCTCACAGAATTGATAGGGCCAAGCAGGTAAGGCTGCCTCCCTCAGTCAGAACCCTGTTCCCTTTGGGAAAGCCAGCAATTTGCAAAGGATTTTAAATTTTTTCTAATTAACCAGTTTTGTTTGACTGAAAAGGAATATATGCATGGATAAAAATTTAAATAGTATTGGGCTTTTTAAAAAGCATGTGCACATATTATTCTTCCCCCAATAGTTAACACCATAAAACAAAAACAAAAATTAGTACAAAAGAGTATACAACAAAAATATGTCTCCTCTAGAGGCAGCTAATTGCTGCTTCCAGGTGCTTGTGGGTATCCTTCCAGGTTATGTGAGAGTGTATAGTCTATATGTGCCTTGGTTTCATAGGATTGTATAAATTAAAGCATGTTAAGGATTTAGACTAGTTCTAGGCACATGGTGAGCATTCAGTAAATGTTAACTCCTATCATTATTATTACTTGTAGAATAAATTTCTAGCCATAGATTTGCCGGCTCCAAGGTTATGTGCATTTTTCATTTTATATTGCCAAAGATGTTCTACCAATTTGCAGTCCTGACGAGAGTATATGAGACTGTTTGCCCACCCTACTCAACACTGTTTTTTTTTTGCCTACCCCGCCCCCCAACACTGTTGATTGATTATTTATTTTAGCCATTCTCCTAAGAAAAATATGGCATCTTATTTTAATTTTATCTCATTCTGAGGTTATCTTATGCTTATAAGGTATCATTTTAATGCCAGTAAATATCATAATTATGTTATAAAAGAAACATACACACTCACAAATCAAACTCAATACTTCATTGTTTAGGCCCCAAAGCAGCCTGATCACTTGCCAGTGGCACAGAAAAACTTGTGCCTGGTTTCCAGACCAGATCTCTTCTCAAAATGGCAAAATCAATCACCAGGATTCCCAAGAATATTATGGTTTATATATCAAGATTCATGCCCTTTGACCCAACAATTTCCTTTCAGTTTATCCTAAGGAAATAAATGGAAAAGGCCACAAAGATATCTGCATGGGATGTTCATCATGTTGCTTATAATAGCAATCAATAAATGAACAAATAAATAGGAAGAAACTGGAGTCATTGAAATATCCATCAGAAAAGGATTAGATAAATCCATGAAGGTACATCCAAATAAGATGAGACCATGCAGCTGTAAAACAGAATGAGGTAAGAGAGTACTTACTGTATTTTTATATAAAAGTGATTGATTGATTGATTATAGACAGTGCCTTGCTTTGGTGCTCAGGCTAAAGTACAATGGTGCCATCATAGCTCACTGCAACCTCAAACTCCTGGGCTCAAGTGATCCTCCTGTCTCAGCCTCCCAAAGTGCTAGGATTACAGGCATGAGCCACCATGCCTGGCCTGTTTTATCTCTTGACAATGGGTGCTGTTTCCGTGAGTGTTTTCACTCTATGACAATTCATTGAGCTGTGTACCCAAGATGTGTATCCTTTTTAATGAAGTATATCATATATATACTTCAATTAAGTTTCTAAAAATTAGAGATGAAATGTTAAAATTTGGTGCTGGATATATAGAGATTCATTGTATTGTTCTCTCTGCTTTCAAGTATGTTTGAAAGTGCCCATGATGAGAAGTTATAAACAGAAAAAAAAAAAAAAAAGAAGATTGGCCAGGCATGGTGGCTCGCACCGGTAATCCTAGCACTCTGGGAGGCTGAGGGATTGCTTGAGCTCAGGAGTTTGAGGTTGCTGTGAGCTACAATGATGACACTACACTCTATCTACCCAGTGAGACAGAGCAAGACTCTGTTTCAAAAAAAAAAATCTAGATATACTGAAATGGAATGATCTCCAATATCTATGTTCAAAAAAAAAGAAAGGTACAGAACAGAAATGAGTTATACTAACTGATATGGAAAGATATAGTAAGTAAAAAAAGGAGGCTATGTTTTTGTTTAAAATAAAATATACATAAACACACACACACACTCTAAATGCACAGAAGAAAGTATAGAAAAAAACACACCAAAAGGTTAACAATAATTATCTCTTAGTGAAATCAAAGGTGGCTATTGCTTCCTTTTTTTTAATAATAAACATTTTCATAATTGGAAAAAAACAAAAAAACTATTTCTAAGGTGAAAAAAGAAAAAAACCCAGTGCTGGTTTTGACACGACATTGTCAAAAGGAGTGTGTCTCGGAGTCTGGAGCTGCAACGGCTTCACTTGGGCCTAAGTAAACTCACCCAAGAGCAGTATTTGGAGAGATCTGGCGCCATCTGTTTTCTATATCTCAGGACATGACCCCACCTTGCTGCCTCTTCTATTTAAATTCCATTCACACTTGGCTAAGCAGCCAGAATAGTAGCTAAAAATAGCACCTATGTAGCAGCGACTATGTAAAGGCACAGGGTCTAAGTACTCTACGTTTGTTATGCTCATTTAATCCTCTTGGGAAGGTACTGGCCCCCTTTGACTGACAATGAAGATGAGGCACAGAAGAGATGAACTAACCTGCCCAAGGCCTTACAGATAGAAAGACACAGAGCTTGGGTTTGAACCCAGCATCCATGTCCTTAGCCACTGTGCCGCACCCCACAAGGATGCACTGGTCAGATCCAAAAGCCCTTAGATGGCAAGCAACTAACTGCACATGAGCGTCACTAATCCTAACTAAAACATTAGCCCAAACTCTGAACGCAGAAGAGGAGGGGCTGGTGTCATCATCACAGCAGCCCACGTTCATGGGTGACCACTCTGTGCCAGCACTGTGTCTTTACATGCACCTCTTCATTTAATCCTCACCTCACAGGAGGCATTTCTGTCATCCCCATTTCACAGATGAGGAAACTGAGGTTCAGAGAGGTGATATATTAATAACTTGCTCAAAGTCACACAGAATACTAGTAGCAGAGCTGGGATTCACAAACCCATGCAGTCTGGTTCCAATGGAGCCTGCACTATTAACCTCTCTGGCCCCTAGTTGGGGAAACAGGTCATGGGGTGCTGGTGCAGGAAGCAGGGGCTGACCCCTACCTCGTCCGCGGGACTTGGCTCCTGGCTTCACAATCCAGACGTTGCGATCCCCTTCCATGTCGATCTGGGGTACCACGGCCCGCAGCTGCTGCAGAATGTCCTCACAGCGCTGGACCTGAGTGTCTAGATGCCTGAGTTCTGCCCCCTCACTGTATGGAGATGATGGCACTTGGGAGGGCTGGGACTGGGGGCAAGTGGGTGGACAGGGCCAGGGGAAACACAGGCTGCCCAAGGCCATGGTCCAACGAGCCTTGGTTACGCCCTGCCCCTACAGATCCAGATATGTTCCTCCCAAACCTCTGTCCCCACCGTCAAGCCACCTCCCAAATCCCAACCTGCCCAGACTACAGGAATGAGGAAAATCGAGAAAATTCCATTTCCCACATGCCCCCCAAACTCCAACACTCCACCTCTGCTACCTCCCTTCCATTACATTAACACTGCCTTTGGCGGAATTCAATCATTCCGGCTCCTAACGATGGGGCACCACTGTGTGCCAGGCACTGGGCCAGGGCTTTCCATACAGTATCACTAATCCTCTCAAAGGCTTTGCCAGGGACGTATTACTGGTCCCATTTTAGAGAAATGTAAACCGAAGCCTGGAGAGTGAAGGGCCTTAACCTAAGGCCACACATTGCATTGAGTGGCTCAGCCAGGATTCAGACTCTGTCCTGCCTGACTCCTGCACCCATGTGTTTCTTGGGGTTTATTCCCCTCCTAATCTGTGCCTAACACTGGCTGACAGATGGGTCCCTTCCTCATCTAACTCCTTTCAGGCCCATCTGTATCACACCTCTTCTGGCTTTGTTCTCTCTCCGCCATTTACCCCCGCCTGACACATACATTGTTTGTCTATTGTCTGTCTAAGCTCCATAAGAACAGAAACATTTTTTGTAGTTGTTTTCTGTTGTATTCCTATCCCTAAGCACTACACCTGGCACTTACCAGGTGTCCCTAAAAGTTTGTTCAATGAATAAATGGTTGGCTAAGTAAATGCTCTGGCAGGAGCTTGCCTCGGCGACTGGGCTGCACAGATGGGTTCATGGTTCAGGGACAAAGAAGGACCTGTTCTCTACAAGGCAGAAAATGTCCTGAACTAATCCAAGTCACAAAACACTGCAGATGGCTGCCTTATCCAAACTCTCCCATTTCTTTTCTTTTGACTGAATAGGAAGGAAGCCTCCACTAGATGCTAACCTCTAACATCTTAGCCTCTTGAATGTCTCTGGCCATGGAGAGAACTCTCTCTTTTAATGAGGAGGCAGCGGCCATTGGGGCAGTGCCAGGAACAAGGAGAGCCAGGTCAAGGGTACTTGGCAAGGTCTCCCAGGAACATTCACACCTAAGTCCTGATGAACTTTTCCATGGTCCATGGAATAAAGTATCTGCTCAGTAAATCTGTGATGTGGCCCAGGAGAATGTCACATGGCAGGAGCACATGTAATTTGAAAAAGTATGTTCAATATGATTTTATATTTAGCAAAACAGAACAAAAAACAGTATTTTTGTGGAAAGTCAACCTTGATAAAAGCCAGGCTGGTGAGGCATGGATTTGTTTTTTAAAAGCTGAGAAACAGGGCTGGGCGCGGTGGCTCACGCCTGTAATCCTAGCACTCTGGGAGGCCGAGGCGGGCGGATCGTTTGAGCTCATGAGTTCAAGACCAACCTGAGCAAGAGCAAGACCCTGTCTCTACTAAAAATAGAAAGAAATTGGCCAAACAACTAAAAATAGAAAAAATTAGCCGGGCATGGTGGTGCGTGCGTGTAGTCCCAGCTAGCTGGGAGGCTGAGGCAGGAGGATCGCTTGAGCCCAGGAGTTTGGGGTTGCTGTGAGCTAGGATGACGCCACGGCACTCTAGCCTGGGCAAGAAAGTGAGACTCTGTCTCAAGAAAAAATAAATAAATAAAAGCTGAGAAACATAGCAATAAATGTTGAATGAATGCATGCATGCTAGTTATCTGTAGTGAACCACTCGACACTGTCTGTCTGTTATATGATGCAATATTTTATGTAATCCTGACTTGGAGACATTCCTGCAGCCCTCTAGAACTTGCCCCACACTGGAAATGAAAAGGACTCATGTGCTTCACACCTAATGTTCTAACTCAGCCTTGATAATTCTTAATCTAAGAAGGGTAACTTTAAATTTTCTCATAGCTAAGGGGAAAGTATAGGGTCACCTAGCTGTCATTTTCTGATATTTAGAAAAGATACAAATGAATTCTTTGCTAATGATGTGGGTTTGTAGTGTATGTCCTTCATTCAAAGTTCATTCATTAGTTCTTCAGCTTCCTCTATGGGGTAATTAAATCCGTCCGTTCCTTTCTGTTAACATCACCCCAGCTGAGACCCTTAGCACTCCCACCTGGCCTGTCGCAAGCCTCCTACCTTGAGCTGTGTCCCCCTTGAGAGAAGGGACTGTGCTCCATTTCTGGAGCCCAGCAATGCTTGGCACGTACGCTTCTGCTGAATGGAATCTCCCTAAAGCAGTACCAGTGCCATCTTGATCCTCCCTTCTCCTGCCCAGGAACCTTTTTCCAAAGTGTGTTCTGAAAACGCTACCCCTCAGGATGCCAGGACTTGGAAGGAGGGCACTGAGCTCACCTGAGTCCAGGACATACTTCTCCCCCCAACCCCACTTCCTCCCTCCTTCTCTGAGAGGTTTATACCACCAATAGGTTCTGGAAGGTCCTGCATCAGAAAGCCTGTTTAATTAACCTTGCTTAAGCTAATGTTTTCTAAATTCCATTGACCATAAAAGCCCTTTTTTCATAAAACCTACTTACTTCCTGCAATGCACTTTGGGCAATGATCCCCAGGAGAAAATCTAAATGACTTAGATTCCTATTTTGCGAGTGCACACTATGAGCCTGTGCTGAGCACACAATACAGATTATCCTGTCCAATCCCATCTTTGAAGCAGACATTATTTTTAAATCTATTCTTTGTTTGAGAAAAGTAAAGTTCAAAAAGATTAGTGATGTGCCCAAGGTTACAAAGCTTGCAAGTTGCAAAGCCAGAACTTTAACCCAGGTCTACCTCACGGCACAGGTCATGAGGTTAGTGACGGTGCTGTGCCAAGAACCAGGAAGAGTGGTCTGGGCCCTATCACGGAGGCATGGGAGTCCATGAGGGTTCCTGAGCAGAATAGCAGAGCAAACAAAAGAGGGAGGCTTGGGGAAGAGGTGGGGGCTGCAGGAGACAGAGAGGGTCTTTCCCTAAGCACCCGCCCATGGCCCACGGCCCATGGCCCTGGCTACAGAGGTACTCACTGGACCACTTGGTAGTAGCGCTGCAGGAAGAGGGACCAGCCCTCAGGGCTAAGGTACAGCGGGGCCTCCAGGTCTTTGTCGATGTCCATGTGGGCCAGGTTGCTAAGGTGCTCCTCGCATGCACACAGAGCTTCATCCACAAATTCTGGGGACACTGCCACTAGCTTTTTTCCCTGTTTCATGGGCTGCTTGTCTCCTGCAGAGATAGGGAGGGGCCTGTCACTGTCCCACATCCAGGCAGGTCACCTGACACATGCCACAGCCCTCACTGTCCTGAGGCCTGTCACCCTAAAGACACCTGAGGCCCAGCACGAACCTAGATAGATCCCCTACTGCCCTGGGATTTGTCATTTACCTGAGGCTTCGCTCTAAATACACCTATAACTCTAGCACTTGCCCTTGGCTCCCACTGTCCCAGGACCTGTCACTCACTTGAGGCTCCACCCTAAATGTACCCAAGGCCTCACAGAACCTATATACCCAGCACACACACCTGCAGCCTCTCTGCTCCTGGGACCTCTAACTCACCTGAGGTCCTGCCTAAAATGCACCTGGGAGCCTTGGCCTAGGGGAACCCAGTTATACATGCATCCGCCTCCCCCAAATCTGACATGGCTTCTTAAGTCCACACACCAGAAATCCAGACCCCCCTCCCAGAATCCTGACATATATCTACAATCCTTAGCCCACTGAAGCGCTAACCTACATGTGCAACACTACCACTCCAAGGCCCTGACACACACCTGAAAGTGATAAACCAGGAACTGACCCCTTGGAGGACCTGATGCACAGCCACAGCCTTGACTCACCCCGAGCATCTGTAATGCTCTGAAAATCCTGATGTACAATGGACGCCCTCACACCCCTGCAGCCTGATCTGTGCTACAAGAGCGTAAGCATGGGGTCTCTGGCCACACCCAAGGCCCCTGTGCCCCCGATCCTGGCACAAAACAGTCTTCCTTGTATGTGACACAACCAGGAGTCAGCAATGGGGAGGTCTGCCTCTGGAAGAGGCAGGGATTTTCCTCATCCTGTGGAGCTGCCCCTTCCCTGAATCCCTTGCTGATGGGTCCTTGGATTATAGGACTAGGGGTGTGGAGGTAGGAGCTAAATCTAGAGAGAAAAAGGGCAAGCAGCGGGTTGGGCTGCCAAGCAGCGATAGTGAGGGTCCCTTTGCATCCCCCTCCACTCCCAGCTGCTCCTTCAGGCACAAGAGGTCCTCAGGCCACGTGTAAACTGCCTGGTTTCACTGCTTCCCCCTCCTCAGAGACCGGATGGTCACGGGCAGAGATGGACGTGTCTTCTTAGTCTGTCCTCTCTAGGGAGCTCGGCCACATGCCAGGCCCATGGGAGGGCTGAGTGAGGCAGTGGAATGATTAACAGATGGATAGGAAGACAGGTGTGTAGGTGGTTGGGTCAGAAGAATGGATGAGTGGATGGATTGGAGGATAGATAAGTGGTAGATAGGAGGATGGAAAGGTAGGTGGATAGATGGGCAGATGGACCTGTGGAAGGATAGGTAGGAAGGTGGGGAGCTGATGTCAGGTAGATGAACGAGATCTCCCACTGGTGGATGCGTAGGTAGATCGGTGAATGAATGGATGAGTAGATGGATGGAGGGAGAGATGGGTGGGTGGGTGGATGGACAGGTTGGTGGGAAGGGTGGTGGATAGGCAGATGGATGTGGATAACACATAGATGTGTGCATGAACAGGTGGGCAGGGGATGACTAGATGGGTGGAAGCGTGGATGGGTGAGAGGATAAATGGGTGGGGGAGTGGAGGTAACCATAGTACTTACCCAAGGCCTCTTCCTCTTCTGCCTGGATAGAGTGCGACTTCCACTCTGACTTCACCACCAGCTTGAGAACGTTGCGGGCAGCTGTCAGCCAGAAGTCCTCTGCTCCCAGGGCAGGGGATACCCTGCTCAGCCCCTAGGCTCAAGGCCTGTTCTGGTTCTGGAACCTGATCATGACTTGCCCCGTTTTGGATCCGGAACCTGACTTTACCTTTTCTGACTCTAGAACTGGGTTAGAGCTTGCTCTTGTTTCAGTTGTAGAGCTAGACCCCAAATCTGACCTGACTTGGCTCACATTCTGCCTTTAGAATCTTGCATGGACCTGTACCTGATTTATTTCTTGTTCTCAATCCATTTTTTGATACTTATTCTCACCTGAGAACCAGACTTTGGTCCAAATCCTATTTCAGATTTGTAATGCAATCTAAACCTAGCATTTAATCTGCATCCAAATTATGAATTTAAAACATTCTGGAGTTGGATCTTATTCTGCCTTAGAAACCCAAAGCCTACAGCCTTTTGTGGAAACTGATCCAACCAGTGGAACTTGACATAGGCCTGGAACCTATTCTGGATTCCAAACTCAACTAACTGACCAACGTTAGAATCTGCTCTAGAATATAAGCTAAGCTACCTAAGCTTTTCTGAATGTCAGGGCTAACCAAGCGAGGAGGCTCATTAAGGGAGGGCACTGTTAGGGAAAGGTGAGGATTGGGGAGAGAGAAGATCTGCTGGGGTAGAGGAGGGAATGAGAAGAGACCAGACCCTCTCTGGTATGAGCCAGCGCTTTGGCCCTGGTCCTTCAGCCTGAGGGGCCCAGGCATGGGGCTGGGGATCTCCTTACCTATGAAGGCTTTTTTGTCATCCTCAGCCCCCAGGCGATAGCAGCGTGGGAAGAAGGAGTCGGCATCCGCCTCATCAAACCATGGCAAATTCCGGAGATTGAGACATAGGCCCACCTATGGAGTTAGCTGCTGAGGGGGCAGGGTGGGACTTGCCCAGAGAGCTCCAAGGGACTGCCTCACACTCAGCACACATCCAGACAGCTCGGGAAGACCTGCCCCACTTGCTAGGCCTGACTTGCTCACATCTATCTCCATGTGTTTGCCTGGGCAGCCCGCTCTGCCGAGAATGCCCCACATCCCTCCTGTCCACCCTTTCACATTCTTAAAAAGCTGCCTCCTCCAGGAAGCCTTCCCGGCCTACACCAATGATCTA
Organism: Indri indri; assembly: GCA_004363605.1. NCBI lineage: Eukaryota > Metazoa > Chordata > Mammalia > Primates > Indriidae > Indri > Indri indri. The sequence goes on along the minus strand of RJWJ010009920.1, from coordinate 16,763 downwards.
ATGGCAGGTCACAATTATATAGCCCTTCATCCTTGCCACAAACTCAGAAGACAGGCCTTAACTAGTATTCTCACTTAAATGAGGAATGAAATTCAGAGAGGTGAAGTCACTTGCTGAGAAACCCAGGGAAGACAGAATGGATCCATCAGCCAGATATCCTCTGCTTAGGAGCTAAGGGCCCTCTTGCTCGCTGTCATTGGATTTGGTGTTTGTTCCAGCTCCAGATCCCATTTGAATCCTGGGGCCCGTTTCAGTCATTATGTTTACATGTGCCAGATACCATGCAGGGGCTGGATTTGAACCCAGGCCTGTCGGACTCCAAGTCTCACCGAATTGTATACCTCCCCCTCTCCTGAGAATTCCTTCTTCCTGACAAGGATATCAGGGAGCAGGGTTGCCAGCCCAAGGGCTAGAGGGATGGAAGCTTTCCTGCCCACTCCTCTGGGGAGCCCACCTTTGTGGTGAAGGAGCCAGCTCGGGCATAGTGGTTTATCATCTGATCCTTGGCGAGGAAGCGACAGTCCAGCACATCCCGCCGAGTGGTCCAAATGAAGTAGGGGGTCTCATTCCGAACCATGCGGGACTGGGGAGCGGGGAGGAGACAGAGACAGAGAGGCCAGTGTGGGCAGCATGGCCTGAGGCTGCTTCTCCCACCCTGCTGAGCAAGGTAGGTGAACAGGAAGAAGAGGGTGCTTCCAAGGTGGCCTCTGGCCCACATGCCATCTTTGTGTAAGGCAAGAAAAGACATCTCTTCCTCCAGGGCACAAGCTTGGTGAGCAGAGAACAGACCAGCCTTTCAGTATCCCTTTGGCTGTGTGTCCCTAAGCAGTGATGAAGCTGCACAACTGAATACCACACGTTGTTCTGGCCCAAGGCCATCAGTGACTTGCCCAGTGGCAGGACAGTGACTCCAAGTGATGGGCACACAGCATGTGACAAATGCTGTCTCATGGACCCCACCTCCCTCTATCCTTCCTACAACTCTGGGTGGTAGGATTATTAATAACCAACATTACCACATGCTGGGCCTTGTTCTAAGGGCTTGTCATATCAACTCATTTAATTCTCAACACAACTCATGAAGTAGGGGCCACCATTAGCTCCATCTCATAGTCAAGGGAACTGAGGCACAGGGAGGCTAAGTGACTTGCCCAAGGATTCACAAGGTTGAGCCATATGAAACTGCCAGCATTCAACCTTTCCTGACATACAGAAATGGCAATTTCATATAGTTCAACTTAGTAAGTGGTGGTGCCAAGGTTTGAACCTGTGTCCTCACTTCAGCATGCATGTGCTCCATGCCATCATACCAGCTTCTTTCAGAGCTGTTTAAGCCCTTCACTTGCCACGGGCAGAGGAAGGAGATGAACTGTGGGGCTATTTGGAAAGGCGAAGTGCCATGCATGGAGGCTGTGCCAGCTTCTGATACAACCTAGCAGAGTTCTGTGGGCCTAGCCAGCCTTTATAGAAGCAATCAGTGTTTACTATAGATAGGGAAACTGAGGCCAAGAGAAGAAAAGGACTTGTCTGAGGTCACCCAGCTGGATGGACACCAGTGCCCTCCTTCTGACTAGGCAGTCCCTGCCAGCCCCCGGGCCCTCACCATCAGAGCATGTGTCCCATCTAGGTCATCAAATTCCAGTAAATCATCGAAGTTGAACAGCTGTGGTGGCTGGAACTCCTCATCCTCATCTTCATCCTCTGTGGTTGCAGAGCCCGGGCCCGATGAGGCCCTGTCCCTGCCCCATAGGTCCCTCAACCCTAGGACAGTAGGAACTAAAGGAAAGGGACTCAGGAGGGCAGCTTATCACCAGGGAGGGAACTGCTCACCGTCCTCAGTGGTGTCACTATCACCCATCACTGAGCTATCCAGATCCTTCTGGGGTGGCAACAGAGTGGTGCCTGAGTGATGGACCATCTTCTTCTCCACCCAGCCCCTCCGGCGCAAGAGACACCGGATCACTGGGTAACGGCCTTGGATCGTAAAGATCTTCTTCTGCTATAAGGTGAGAAATGGATACTTGTTCAACAAGTATTGCCTAAGTGACAGACATAGGGGGTATAAGGGTGAATCAGACAGCTATGGTCTCTGCCGTCAGGAAATTTTAATGTATAGTAAGAGAAACACATTATAAACAAGTAGAGAAATAAATATGCATAGTAATAATGATAGCGCTAATAGCTAATATTTATTGAGGACCTACTATGTGCTAAGCACTTACATGCATTACTAACAATATGTAGTTTTATTAGATACTGTTACTCCTATTTTACTGGTTATGAAACAGAGGCATAGGGAGGTTGAGTAGCTTGCCAAGGACACACAGTGGTTAAGTTAAAAGAGCACAGATTTAAATCCAGGCAAGTCAGCTCCAGAAACTGTACACTTAATGGGGACCCAGACAAATTACTTCGAAATACATGGTCAGGGAAGGTTGACAAGGAGCCCTGCATCCACAGAGCTGGGCAAATGGCAGTTCAGGCCGAGGGAAAGCATGTGCAAAGGCCTTGAGGCCTTGAGGATGACAGGTTTGGGCAGGAAAATCAGAGCATGGTTTGAGACATGAATTTGAGATGCTCGTAAGTGCTGTGGGTGGAGATGTCAAGTAGGAGGCCAGATCTACAGGGTGTGGAGTTAGAGACTGGAACATAAAAGTCTATGGGGTGTAGCACACTGACCGGACTCAGAGCCAAGGACACAGGCAAAGGAGACAGGTGTGAGGAGGGATCCAGGGAATCACTAATGTCCAAGGAACCTTCAAAGGCAACTGAAAAGCAGCAGCCAGGAAGGGAGAAAGGAAAAGCAGGCGTGTGCAGTCAGACAGCCAGGGGGAGGGTGTGTGGGGCAGCAGTGTAGAATGACACAGGGTGCCCAACCAAGAACAGGACAGAAAAAGACTTGGCTCCCTGGGGGTCACCAGTGATCTTGACTAGAGTGGTTTCCCCTGGGAGTGGGGAAGGGAAGGGAACCAGAACGGAGGGAGTGGGGGAGCGAATCCAGGTAAAGAAGTGGAATCGTGAGTAGACAATTCTGCCAAGAAGTCTGGCCTTGAAGGGGGAGTGAAAGATGGGGAGGTAGTTGAAGATGGGCATGGGGGTCAAGTTTTTTGTTTTTTAAGGATGTGACAAAACAGTCGGGGGTGGGGGCAAGCCCAGCCGCCCACAGGGCCCTTTCTAAGCACCCTCCCCCACTCCCACTCCGACCTTGACAGCTCTCTCCACGTGGATTTTGGCGTTTCTGAGCCGGCCCGTGTGGTGAGACGCCTTGGGGAATCCTCGCCAGAAGACAAGGGAACCTGCAGAAAGATGTGGAGTAGAGGCGGGGTAGGCTGGGGCTTAGCCTGGGGGTTTCAGCCTAGCATCTTTTCTGGCCCTGATACCCACGCCTCTTCCTCCACCCATCATCCGGATGCCCACCCTCTGCCGCTCTTCTCCCAAGCCCCATTCCCTCCATCCCAAAGTCTTCTTGTCCTCGTTGCCGCCACGGGCCAGGGCATGCGGGCCGCTCTGGGCCTCACCGTCCTGAGGGGCGGGATCGTCCAGGACCGGGGTGTGCGAGGGGACGAGAGGGTGGGGATCTGCGGCGCCCTGGGCGTGGGTGCCGGCGCCGAGCATATCGGAGGCGCGGCCTAGCCGGCGCGCAGAGGCGGGGCTGCCGGCCGGGCTTTTGCAGCCTGCGCGATCCTCCTCGCGCCGGACGGAGGCGGGCCCAGGCCAGGACACCCTCCCCGGAGGCAGGTAGTCGGAGTGGTGCGTCCAGGGCCACTGGGCGGGGGAACTGGTGCATGGCTCCGGCGGCTGCGGCTTCTGCGGCCAGCTGTATCCCGGGCGGCCCTCCGGACCGTACCAAGAGGCCGAGCCCAGGCGCGCAGGACCCAGCTCCCCAGCGCCCAGGAGCAGCGCCACGCCAGAGCCATGCATGCGCCCCTTGCTGCGCGTCCTCCCAGCGCCCCAGAGCCCGCCTTCCCTCCGGGGAGGGCGCCGCCAAAGCTCCAGCTGGGCTCTCCGTTCCGAGGCCCCGCCCCCTATTTGCTGTTGCCTTAGAAACCATTCCCTGGGCAAAATCAGATAGCTAGTGGTGGGTTCGGAAACTGCCGTGGGCCTCAGAGCATTGGAGCGAGGGCTTTCTCCGTACTCGGGACTTCATCTTTATGAGGTCCCTTTATGAGGTGCCAGCCCCTTTATGAGCGGGACACTAAAGGTGGAAGCGAAAACTGGGCCACGTTATTACTAATGTTGTGGTTCTTTATCCACATTTCTTGTGCCAGCAGCCTTAGGGCTTGAGTCATTCCACAGTATCTATAGGCATTGATGAGTGGTCCCTGACCTCACGGAGCTTACAGCCCAGTGTGGGGAAATAAAAAGTAACAAAGGAATAAAATAGCTGTAGGTATAAGGGCAGCGAATGAGCAATGAGCTGCAACCAGGAAAGGGGCACACTTTTTTTTTTTGGAAGAGATAGTGTGTTGCTCTGTTGCCAAAGCTGGAGTGCAGCGGTGTGCTCACTGCAGCCTCAAACTCCTAGGCTCAAGTGATGCTCCTGCCTCAGCCTCCCAAGTAGCTGGGACTACAGGCATAGAGCACCACCATGCCCGACTAATTTTTTAATTTTTTGTAGAGATAGAGTCTTGCTATATTGCCCAGGCTGGTCTCAAAACTCCTGGGCCCAAGCGATCCTCCTGCCTCAGCCTCCCCAAGTGCTGCGATTATAGGTGCAAGCCACCATCCCCCAGCCATGGGGATACACTTTAGATAAGGTGGTAGTCAAGGACATCCTCTTTGAAGAGGTGACATTTAAGCTGAAGGTGTAAATGCAAGAGTCAGGAGTCTCCAGGGTTAAGTGGGGAGGGTATGGTATTCCAGTCAGAAGGAAATGGTCTCAGCAACAGCCCTGAGGAGGTTAAGAACCTTCTAAAAGGCAGTCAGTGGCCGGGCACAGTAGCTCACACCTGTAATCCTAGCACTCTGGGAGGCCGAGGTGGGTGGATCGCTTGAGGTCAGGAGTTCGAGACCAGCCTGAGCAAGAGCGAGACCCCATCTCTACCAAAATTAGAAAGAAATTTGCCCAACTAAAAAATATATATATTAAAAAAAATTAGTTGGGCATGGTGGCGCATGCCTGCAGTCCCAGCTACTTACTTGGGAGGCTGAGGCAGAACGCTTGCTTGAGCCCAGGAGTTCGAGGTTGCTGAGCTATGATGACACCATGGCACTATACTCTGGGCAACAGAGTGAGACTGTCTCAAAAAAAAAAAGAAAGAAAAGGCAGTCAGTGTGGCTGGAGGCGGGTGAGGTCAGATGAGCTCTGCAGAGCCTAGCAGAAGGGCCTAGGGAAGGGTCCTTGGGGGTAGATACGAAAGCCAGGAAGTATATGGGGCAATGATACAGTGCAGAGCACACGCACATCCCCATCAATAACTTGGAAATAGAAAAACAGATCATTTGAGTCAACTGAGGAAGAAATGAAATAGAACACTTATGGTCAGCCCCCAGGCCAAGACTGTAAGTAACCTTTCTGGAGGCAGTGGCAAAGTATTATGCTCAAAAGTCACAAGGAAGACACAAATAAGGCTCCAGGATGTTCAATCATTTGCCTCAAGGCACACAGCAGAGGCAGTCCCAGAGTCCAGGTCTGACTCCAAAGCCTCTCAAACTCCATGTTATCTCTCTGAAGTGTTGCCTTTCGGTCATGAAAGTACCAAGCAGGGGCACTTTGAGAGGCAAACTCCACCAGTGCCCATTCAGGCAGCATCCAGGGGTGCCCTGGGTGAAGAACCTACCTTTATTAAGTCACTGGGTAGATCTACTCTTACAGTGAAGGTGGGACCCCCACCTACCTGTCCAGCTGACCCCAACCACTGAGACCACCTTTCCCAACCTGCCTTTGGCTGGTGGCTGTGTTTCATAAAAAGCATACCCCGCCCCCAAGAGAGAATCCACTGATTGGCAACCATCCAGACTGTTCTCATTGGCCTGCAACTCTGGTGTTAGGGACTTTGGACCCTGGGAGATATATCTGTGACAAATGAGGGTTGTGGTTGGCTCGCCCAGGCAATGCTGTTCTGTGAGGGCTGTTCAGTGACCAGCTGCCATACCCTAGTAATCACCCAGCTTCACCATGAGCACCTTTAACATTCACTGCAAAGCTAGAAAATAACCATGTGCCCCAGAGGAAGGGACACCTAATTCAAGCAAGGCAGAATGGGGAGGTCACAGAGGTAATGTCATAAAGGGGATGATAGCTGTTCAAGTTGCCCCCACCCCCTCCCTCCTCCCTTTAACATTACTTTGTCCTCCCCTTCAAAAGAGATTCCCTTGGCCATCTGAAGGAATCCCTTTTGAAAGCTCAATTCAAAAGCCGACCCTTCCTGAAGCTTTTCCCGACACCCTCTCCTGTAAATATACCCCCTCCAGGGCCCCAGACTTGTAAAATTAGTATGACAAAATTCAGGCCACGTGTAGTGGCTCACTCCTGTCATCCTTGCACTCTGGAAGGCTGAGGCGGAGGACTGCTTGAGGTCAGAGTTCAAGACCAGCCTGAGCAAGAGTGAGACCCCGTCTCTACCAAAAGTAGAAAAAAGTTAGCCAGGCATGGTAGTGCAAGCCTGTAGTCCCAGCTACTTGGAAGGCTGAGGCAGGAGGATTGCTTGAGCCCAGGGGTTTGAGGCTGCAGTGAGCTATGATGATGCCACGGCGCTCTACTCCGGGTCACAGTGATACTGTCTCAAAAGAAAAAAAAAGACAAAAAAGGGCCAGGCGCGGTGGCTCACGCCTATAATCCTAGTACTCTGGGAGGCTGAGATGGGCGGATCGTTTGAGCTCAGGAGTTCAAGACCAGCCTGAGCAAGAGTGAGACCCCGTCTCTACTAAAAAAATAGAAAGAAATTAGCTGGACAACTAAAAAAAAAATACACACACACACATATATATATATATATATATATATATATATATATATATATAAATTAGCCGGGCATGGTGGCGCATGCCTATAGTCCCAGCTACTTGGGAGGCCGAGGCAGTAGGATCGCTTGAGCCCAGGAGTTTGAGGTTGCTGTGAGCTGACGCCACGGCACTCTAGCCAGGGCAACAGAGAGACACTCTGTCTCAAAAAAAAAAAAAAAAAAAAAAAAAAAAAAAAAAAAAAAAAAAAAAAAAAAAAAAAAAAAAAGAAAGAAAGAAAGAAACACTTCAGTGCCCCTATTTACACACCTAGCTCTTTTACTGGACCCCCAAGTCCTTTCAAGGCAGGGGTAACATCCCCCATGCCTACATATTGGAAGTTATCAAACAGCCCCAGATACCAGGCTATTTAATAATGAACTATTGTTCATTCAGTGCCTGTGTGGCAGGGACTGTGTCAGGCTGTCCACATTCGTATCTCCACTTAAAAAACTGAGCAGAGAATGTAAACAACTTGCTCAAATTCAGCAACAAGGGTCAAGACTCAAACACAAGTTTGTTTTTTCTTTGTACTTTAAGATATCACTAAGGTCTACCACTATCCAATAGAACTTTCTGCGATGATGGAAATGTCTATACATGAGCACTTGAAATGCTGCCAATGGGACTGAGAATTTTAAACTTTATTTAATCATAATAATTGAAGATTAAATAGCCACACGTGGCTAGTGATTACTGTTATAGCACAGGCAGAAGTCTCTCCTCTTGCTCACTGGCTGAGAGATTTGAGGCAAGCTATTACATCTCCTGCTTGGAACCTCAGTTTCCTTATCCATGAAATGGGATCATTTTTTCTCTGAGGTTACCTTTTAGCCCAAATGAGATCATTATGTGAAAAGCAGCAAAACTATATAGGCAGAGACAGTTTCAGAAATGGATGCTGCCTGGACCGCAATGAAAGAGGTCTCTGGGCTGGGCCCTTGGCAGGGATAATGGTAGAACCAATCCAGAGACTGTGTCTGGTGAAGAGCTCTGGGCCCAAGTACCAGCCATATGGTCTCAGGGGAAAAAAAGCCCCACCTCCCCTCCTTTCACATAACACACAGAGCACAGACCTCATGCAGCCCCAAAGGGGCAAGAAAAGACTTTAATTAGGGGAAGGAGGATCCACCAGAATCAGAAAAGGGACAGCGAGCGTGGGAGCAGAGGAGCCAGAGCAGGCAGGAGGGCCTGGCCGGGAAGCTCTGGAGGACTCACCTCTCCACCTCTGGTGCAGGCACCGCACTGACAGACAAGGCAGAACAGTGGCCCCCCTCAGCTGGGAGGGCACCAAATGGCCCCTACAGCCAGAGGTTGCCTGGCTTTTGAGCCCCAGCTGCTAGGCATGACCGGTGGTCACCGATTCAGCCCTTGTCCCCAACCAGTGCTGGGTGGCCATCTTCAGGCAGAGCTCAGGAAGCTGGCAGAGGGTCCTCACCACTTATGCTGGCCCAAGGAGGCTTGGGAATAAACGGGCCCGGGAGAGGAACTGGAGTCTGAACCTTCTTCCCCCTGACGTGGGGTGGCATGGGGGAGGAAAGGTAGTCGCCTTCTGGCTCCAGGCCTGCCCAGACCCACAGCGACCAATAAGGTACAATCACTGGGACCAGTCACAGCCACTGGAGGTGGAGGCTGTTTGTTTTTAAAAAAAAAAAAAAAAAAAAAAAAAGACAAAAAGGCTACAGTCTCCTACAAGCACAGAGTTTAAGTTTCAAGACATTAAAAAAAAAATCCATCCCAGCCCAGGGGACTGAACTTGAAAAGCCAGCCTGACCAGGCACGTGTGGCCTTGGGGCAGGTACACTGCTGCTTTCTTGCCCAGCTAGCAAGCACACCACCCCTCTCCCACATCTAATGCCCACCCCGACCCAGCTCCCCACCGCCGCCGCTGCTGCTCTGGGGAGTGACTCCAGGACGCCTTCGCAGAGACATGGGCGAGTGTGGGGGGAAGGCCACGAGATCCAGCCAGATGGTTTAAAACTGTCAAAAGAACCAAGAGGAAGGGCATGGTGATTATTATTGTATCCCGGTGGGCCTGCTCTGGGGAGGTGGGCTGATCTGAGAGCTGCCACTGTGCTCAGATCTCTGAAGGCCAGAATTGGGTCCCAGGACACCCTGTGGTCATGCCGTACTTCAGCCAGCATTCAGCAGTGGCCTGTGAGTACTATCCCCAAATCCAGTGCTAGATAAGGCAGAAAAAGTAACAGTAATGAGGGCTTCTCCACGGCTGCCCTGGGCCGTGTCATGGAGGCTGCTATAAAGCTCTGTCAGTGTCTTGCTTGGTGAACTGAGGTTGCTTGCTTTAGTCATGGGGGCTTACATGCAAGTGGCTTAGGGACTCAGAGGGCCAAGGGGAAAAGGATCCAGGATCTGGTACTTTGTGTCAAACTCTGGGTGATCCTCCAACCAGGACAGGCCCTTGAAATGTTTTCTGCCCTCACGTGTCCCCCATGGTGTCTAGCACAGTTCTGGACACCTTATAGACCAAAGGTTGTGAACCAATGGCCCCATGGCTGAATCCAGCCCAAAGATGAGTACTCTTTGGCCACACAGTGTCTGAAAGAGTATGAATTCACTGCCAACCTTGAAAACATGGGAGATGCCACATACAAATCCATATTTGGGGATTCTCATGAGAAGTTGGGAGATGAAGCCACGAGGGGCTGCAGCCATGTGGTGGCAATTCTCTTCAATGAGGCTTGCGCTCAGCAGGTCCTCACCCCACCCATGCCACCCGCACGCACTACCTGCCCAACCTCTGTGTACACCTGAGTTTGGGACCTCTGCAAGATGCTGTGGTACTATGTTAGATCTCTGAGTTGGAAAACCCAGCTCCACATTCTGGTTCCTCCACTTCCTGGCTGGGGGACCTGGGGCAGGTGACTTCCCTTCCACAGCCCCAGTTTACTTATCTGTAAAATGGTGAGAATACCTGACTCAAAGATTGTTTTAAGTATTAAATGGGACATGTGAACATGCTTTTTTAGCTGTATAACTCTATAAAAATGTAATTATCATAAATAAGTAAAGGACTGTTGAGTGAGTGTGCCCAATATTAAACTGCGACAAGAACTATTTTCCCTCACAGTTCAATTCAGAGGCTTCCTAGTGCCCCGGCCACAAAATTTTGGTGCTACCATGTATGGAAAGCTTACTACATACTAGGTGCTACATTTTACATACATGATCTCATTTTATGCTCAACCACTCTGAAAAGTAAATATTAATTAGTAGGTCCTCATTTCGCAGCTTGGGAAACCAAGGCTTAGTTGATTCAGTGACATGCCTGAGGAAGCAGCAGAGCCTGGCTTCAAACCTGGTAGTCCGACTGCACAGCCTGAGCGAGCTGAAAAACCACGCTGCTCTGTGCACACAGCACAGCTTTGTCACTGGCCCCCCTCGGTGTAATTAAACCCCAAGGGAAGTGGGCATCATTTCCATTTTTAGGAATCTGAGCTCCTTCTGGGCTGGGTCTGCATGTACTGGTAGGAATAAACACTACATCTACCATCTGGGGATCAGTCAACTCTGGGTGGAACGTATCAACAAACCAAAGATTGTTTGGAAGAAGGAAAGAAAAAAGAAGGCATGTCCTGAACATCTAAACAAGAACAACTATGTCATCAGTTCATCATGTAAACAATTCTTCCTCTTCAGAGGCCTGCAGTCCTTTTGGTTAGAAAGGCACAATTTAAGAGGGATCTGGAGGACTTAAGCCACGAAAGTGAGGGAAAATGGGTTAAAGAAATCATGACTTTAAGACTGAGAAACAGATGCTGAAGTCTGTTTGAGAAGTGGAATTATACCATGATTAACTATCCTATATTCCTAGAAAATTCACATGTGGACTTCACTTGCCTCACTTGGTGTTTGAATTAGATATAGGTAAGGGCTTTACGGACATTTTAGTTGTCGAAATGAGTGTCTAAGTTCTTACGAGAGACTACGAGGTGTTCCAGACACCCAGATATGGAAAATGCCCTTCAGCTCTCAGAGATGAACCTCAGGTCTTCTAGCTCCAAAGCACCTGGCTGACCTGCCATGCACTAGGAGCCCTAGAGTCCTCAGGAAATGTAAACACACTGTTGGCACCACTTTCCCACCAGGTGCTAAGTTCTTAATATGACCCATGACTCTGGAAGGAAATAGGAAGGCCCCTACTCACATTCTTGAGGAACTCCTCAGCCACGATGCGTGCACGGGCATTGACTGACAACTTCATCTCACTGATTTCCTTGTCAATCTCCTCCATGAAGTGGATCACAAAGTCCACCAACTTGTGTTTGTACATTTGCTCTGTGTGGAAGTTGGTGATCAGAAAACTAATGTCATACCCCTAGGGAAGGAAGACAGTAGGGATGAGGAAGAGAAGAAACAGGAGACAATTAATGCTATGGGGACATTTAGCTGGCCAAGTCCTCTACTTCACTTATCTACCTGCTTCCAGCAGACTGTGATCTTCTTCCAAGCTACATGCCCTTCCAGTTAGCAGCCCACCTGCTCTGAGGACCGTGGGTGGGGCTGGGTAGTGTCTACGTTAGAATCAAGCAACTGAACCCAGCTGTGAGTATTTTGTATATCAGACATCTCTGGAAGACTATCTGTGGCACAAACAGCTCTGCATTCAGAATGAGTGAAGGGACTTCAAATTTTTTTACAGAAGAATCTAGGCTGGGCACCATGGCTCATGCCTGTAATCCTAGCACTTTGGGAGGCCAAGGCAGGAGGATCACTTGAGGCCAGGAGTTCAAGACCAGCCTGATCAAGAGCGAGACCCCCATCTCTATAAAAAACAGAAAAATTAGCCAGGCGTGATGTCGCATGCCTGTAGTCCCAGCTATTCAGGAGGCCGAGGCAGGAGGATCACTTGAGCCCAGGAGCCTGAGGTTACAGTGAGCCATGATGACGCCACTGCACTCTAGCTCAGGTGACAGAGCAAGACCATGTCTCAAAAACAAAGAATCTAATCAAACAATAAGGAACATTTAGTCTAGAGAAGAGATGATGCGGGAGAGGGATGGATTGAGGTCTTTCACTACTGGAGGGTTGGAAGAAGAGCAATTTTATTTAATTCGGGTGGCCCCAGAAGTTAAATCTAGGACCAGGAGAATGAATTTGGTTCAGGATGAGGAGAACCTGGCCAACACATCTGATATGTCTGATGATGGCGTATGCTGCTCGGCATGGTAGCTGCTCAGTAACGGGGGATATTTTATGTTGACCTGGCAGGGGGTCTGTGGAGAAGATTCAAGTCAGGCCACAACTGACCCAATGTTAACTGTGGCTTTGAGAGATTGATTCGGTTGGGGGCAGAGATTAGAAAGGATTTCTAATTCACTGTGCTCTTTCTGCTGCTAGACTGTAGGCTCTGCGAAGATGAGCAATGTATCTCATCGTTTTTGCCTTTTCTATGGCTGAAGTAGATCCAGCTTCTCCTAAGCTTCTGATCCCCTCTGGTCCCACTCCAGCTGAGATACAGGCCAACTCTCAACTCGGGCAGCGCATGCCCTATAGCTGGAAGAGTAGCATTCCTGGATATAGAAACAATCCCAGGCTACTCAGTGACAGGATCCTGGGTATTATGAACACATGGATCACAGGGTCTCACCTCTACCGGTTTCCTTCGAAGGATAAAGAAGTTCTCTGCTCGCATCATCATGAAACGCATGAACTTGTGGCATAAAATCTTCTCGATCTCATCAGCCTAGAGAAGAAAAAGAGAAACATGTTGCTCTAAAGTTAACACCCTAGGCAAAAAATACCCAGTAGCCTGGTCTTCTGACCCCAGGCTTGCGGGAGACAGTGAAATTTGGTATTATGATCAATCATGGCCTGAACTTTGAATTGTGGGGGACTTGGTTGCCAACTGAAAGAAGGGTCTACCTTAGAGCATCTCTAACTTAATGAGGCATTATTGTGATCTTGTCCTCACCCATTCCAGAGAGGTAATTCTGGCAAACTAGTCTTTTATCAACTCCTTCAGAGTCTATACCTATACTCAAAGCTGCCTCTTCTGCAAAACCTTGCTTGTTGGCCAGGCCAGATGGCTCACGCCTATCATCCCAGCATTTTGGGAGGCTGAGGCAGAAGGATCACTTGAGGCCAGCCTGGGCAATATAGTGAATCCCTGTCTCTATAAAAAATAAGAAAAATTAGCCAAACGTGCTAACAGCATGTGCCTGTAGTCCCGGCTACTTGGAGGGCTGAGATAGGAGGATTGCCTAAATCCAGGAGTTTAAGGATAAAGTGAGCTATGATCTTGTCATTGCACTCCAGCCTGCATGACATAGCAAGGCCCTGTCTCATGAAAAAAAAAAAAAAAAAAAAAAAAAGATGCTATTCTCTTTCTCATTTCACTAGTGCTAAATTTCCCAAAGTGTGTATCACGTACCACCTAGGGTATCAGAGATAACCTTAGGTGGTCTCTGCTTTATTAACACAGAACATCAAACAATCCCCAAAGTTTCTCCCTTCTGAATTCTTTCAATATTTCTAAAGGAAGAACTTGGCAGCTGGCTGCTAGTATGCCCACGTCACCTCCCAACACTTGTTAATCTTCCATTTAACAAAGAGAGCAAGCCCCAGGGTTAGAGTTTCCTGTAGGCAACAGTACATAGTCTGAATTTAATAACACTATTTTGTGTTTACTGTGTTTATTTTTAGAGTTGTCCTCTACCGTGGCAAGTGATGCTGTTTTCCCATTTATGGCATAAAGTTTCTCTTCAAAAAAATTTAAGTAAAAGAAAATAAGTCAATTTAAAGAAATCTATTAAATAAACAACCACTCAGGTGGTACATAAATATGACAAAAATTATGGGGTGGTGGGAATGATAGGCATTTGTGAAACACTATCTGAGGAAATGTAAAAGAAACAGCACTAAGTCTCAGTTTCTGAGACTATGGCTATCATTTTTTTTTTTTTTTTTTTTTTGAGACAGTCTGGCTCTGTTGCCCGGGCTAGAGTGCTGTGGCGTCAACCTAGCTCACAGCAACCTCAAACTCCTGGGCTCAAGCGATCCTCCTGCCTCAGCCTCCCGAGTAGCTAGGACTACATGCATGTGCCACCATGCCCGGCTAATTTTTTCTATATATTTTTAGTTGTCCAGCTAATTTCTTTCTATTTTTTAGTAGAGACGGGTCTCACTCTTGCTCAGGCTGGTCTCGAACTCCTGAGCTCAAACGATCCTTCCGCCTCGGCCTTCCAGAGTGCTAGGATTACAGGCGTGAGCCACCGCGCCCGGCCCAGTTTCTGAGACTATGGCTATCAAACTGGTACTGGCAATGCTTATATTTCTGAACTGTACTTACTCCTCATTCCTCAGGAATAGTTCTGTGACCTGACACTCAACCAGTCCCCCAGCCTTGGCTGCTACATTTCCTGCCTTCTAATCTAGAGCAAGGCCTCCAAGATGGGGTTTCTCTTTCTTTTTATTCTACTGACCTGCTGAGTTTAGCAAATCATCTCCTGAGTATATTTAAGAAAGCAGAGGCCAGGTTTCCTGCACTCTGAATCTGGGACACTGATCTCTTGGATGGAGACCCCAGGCTTGGAAGAGAGCTCCTAATCTGGGCCTCCTCAATGGCAAACTTACCTGTTTCACAGCAATGCTGACCCGGACAGAGTTGATGGAGCCCTCGATGAGAACCTTTTCCTTCTCATTTCTGCTGATGGTCACAGGCTGTAACAGGAGTTCTTTGCTACTCCTGAAAACACAATATCACAGAGGCCTCTGTAGTACAGAGGGACAGAACAGTCAGGGAAACCCCATAGCAGGTCCTAAAATCACTATCTGAGACCACAGAGTCCAAGGAGTAGAAGACTCACAAGCAGGGGTGCTCCAAGATGGGGGCCAATAAGCTTATGTTCTCCAGCAGAAAGAGCACAGGCTCTGGAGTCAGGGCGAAAAGGTTCTGAAATCCAGCCTCCTCTGTTACTTTCCTTGGACAAGTTACCCTGCTGGAATCTCAATTTCCTCATCTGTAAAATGACTGATTCCTATTTCACTGGTGAGGACTAAGAGAGATCAAAAAGGGTCAAGTGTATAATAGCGTGCCTGGCACATGGTAGGAGCTTTACAAAAGATATCTGATTTTAATAACTACAGGCTAAACATCCTTAAGCCAAAAATCCGAAATCCAAAATGCTCCAAAATCCAAAACTTTTTGAGAGCCAACATGACACTCAAAAGGAAATGCTCACTGGAGCATTTTGGATTAGGGATGCTCAACTGGTTAAGTATTTGCAAATATTCCAAAATCTGAAATCCGAAACACTTCTGGCCCCAAGCATTTCAGATAAGGGATACTCAACCTATACAGGCAAACTAATATACATTTAGGGAATGAGGAACGAGCAGCTGCCTGGAGATGAGGACAAGCTAATATTGAACAGTTTGGCATACTTCAATTATCATTCCAGAAATGATTCAGTTATTCACTATTGACGTAGCAAAGGTCCTAAGCTGATGCCACTGAATCCCTAGATATCTGTAATGATAGTTAACTGAAGTGGTGGTATCTATGAGCTGTTATCATTTTTAAATGCCTACTGGAAATCATATATGTTAAGCATGGCACATCTTAACATCTCATCAGTTATTTTTTAAAATTCAAATCAAATCGTATCACTTAATGGGGTAACATAGCTTATCTCAATTATGTATACCCCAGATTTTATTTTAAAGGGGAAAAAGAATAATTTATTTATGAAATGGAAAATACAGAAGAGAAAATCACTCCAAATACGGAATATTTCGAGTACAGGGTAGGAGGGTCTAGGCTGGTAAGGAAAAAAATCCTTGATCCTTAAATTAGAAAAATATGAAAATGGCATCTCAGATGACTAAATTCTCCAACTACTCCTTAAACTGCCAGTGGGTTCAATAATACCACAGGATACTTCATAAACAGCACTGCTCTGAGAAGTCACATTGTGTGTAGAGCGTCTTGGCTTCTCCCCTGGGTTTTGTCCTGCCAACCCAGTGACCCTATTTTTGTAACTCCAAATTGGGAATCACTGTTCATTTGGCAGCAAGACAAAATGTCAACTGTAGCTGTCCTGACAACTCCAAGATGTTAAGTTCATGACACCTTCTAGACAGCAGTCATCCCTGTGTGCTGCACCCCTCATCCCTACCCTAACCACTGACCTTTTCTTTTCCTACCTGACTTCCACTTCAGGCTTGTTGTGTCGTTCCACGACCTGAGAGGAGAAGTTCTCCAGGCAGAGGGCAGCCTGCAGTGTGGCCCGCACGGCACTCAGGTAGGGGCGGAGAGTGGCAGTCTGCAGGAAAAAAACCCAAGAGATGGGAAAGATCAAAACCTGCCTCAGCAACACCTACTCCAGGTCCCACAGAGCAAGGTGGTACTAAGGGTACCCAGCTCTCAGACACCACAGACTAGGCATTTTCAAGATTGCCTTTCAGTCTAAATCCAGAGCAGTAGTTCTTAACAGGGGACAGTTTTGTCTGCTGAGAGACATTTGGTAATGTCAGGACATTTTTGATTGTCATGACTTGGGCAGGAGGGAGATGCTAGTAGCATTGAGTGGATAAATATCCACTTAACATCCTGCCGTGCACAACAAAGAATTATCCAGGCCGGGCGCGGTGGCTCACGCCTGTAATCCTAGCACTCTGGGAGGCCGAGGCAGGTGGATCGTTCTGAGCTCAGGAGTTCGAGACCAGCCTGAGCAAGAGCGAGACCCCGTCTCTACCAAAAATAGAAAGAAATTAATTGGACAGCTAAAAATATATATGTAGAAAAAATTAGCCGGGCATGGTGGCGCATGCCTGTAGTCCCAGCTACTCGGGAGGCTGAG